>CM061066.1:8926492-8986213 GCA_030762895.1 Sophora flavescens
AAATTTAGGTTTAGGGTTTGAATTAGGATTTTGAGTTAAAAATAGGGTTTGGGGACAAAAATAGGGTTAGAATTAGGGTTTGGAGTCCAAACTAGGGTTAGAAATTAGGGTTTTGGGTCAAATTTTGGGTTTTGGGTCAAAATTAAGGTTTCGGTTTTGAGTTAAAAAAAGGGTTTGGGACAAAATTTGGGTTAGAATTAGGGTTTTGGGTCTAAATTAGGTTTAGAATTAGGTTTTGGGTCAAATTTAGGGTTTAGGGTCAAAATTAGGGTTTAGGGATTGAATTAGGGTTTTAGGTCACAATTAGGGTTTGGGTTAAAATTAGGGCTTTGGGACAAAAATAGTTTTTAGGGTTGAGTTAAAAATAGGGTTTTGGGTCAAAAATAGGGTTTCGGGTCAAAATTAGGGTTCTGGGTCAAATTTAGGGTTTAGGGTTTGAATTAGGGTTTTGAGTTTAAAATAGGGTTTTGGGTCAAAAATAGGGTTCGAATTAGGGTTTTGGTTCAGAATTAGGGTTTTGGGTCAAAATTAGGGTTTCGGGTCAAATTTAGGGTTTCGGGTAAAAATTAATGTTTATGGTTTGAATTAGGGTTTTGAGTTTAAAATAGGGTTTTGGGTCCAAAATAGGGTTCGAAATAGGGTTTTGGATCAGAATTACGGTTTTGGGTCAATCGGCTTTGGGTTAAAATTAGGGTTCTGGGTCAAATTTACGATTTCTGGGTTAAATTTAGGTTTTAGGGTCAAAATTTAGGGTTTTGGGTTAAAATTAGGTTTCGGTGGGTTGGGTTAAATTTAGAGTTTAGGGTCAAATTTTGGGTTTAGGGTTTGAATTATGGTTTTGAGTTAAAAATAGGGTTTTGGTACAAAAATAAGGTTAGAATTAAGGTTTTGGGTCAATATTAAGGTTTCGGGTTGAGTTAAAAATAGTGATTTGGGACAAATTTTGTGTTAGAATTAGGGTTTTGGGTTAGGATTTAGGGTCAAATTTAAGGTTTAGGGTTTGAATTAGGGTTTTTAGTTAAAAATAGAGTTAGAATTAGGGTTTTGGGTTAAAATTTGGGTTTCGGGTCAAAATTAGGGTTCTGGGTTACATTTAGGGTTTAGGGTTTGAATTAGGGGTTTGAGTAAAAAATAGGGTTTTGGGACAAAAATAGGGTTATAATTAGGGGTATTCGTCTAAATTAGGGTTAGTATTAGGGTTTTGGGTCTAAATTTGGGTTTTGGGTCTAAATTAGGGTTTTGGGTCAAATTTAGGGTTTAGGGTTTGAATTAGGGTTTTGATTTTAAAATAGGGTTTTGGGTCAAAAATAGGGTTCGAATTAGGGTTTTGGATCAGAATTAGGGTTTTGGGTCAAAATTAGGGTTCTGGGTCAAATTTAGGGTTTGGGGTCAAAATTAGGGTTTATGGTTTGAATTGGGGTTTTCAGTTTAAAATTGGGTTTTGAGTCAAAAATTGGGTTCGAAATAGGGTTTTGGATCAGAATTACGGTTTTGGGTCAATCGGCTTTGGGTTAATATTAGGGTTTAGGGTTAAATTTACGGTTCTGGTTTAAATTTAGGGTTTAGGGTCAAAAATTAGGGTTTTGGGTCAAAATTTGGGTTTTGGGTCCAAATTAAGGTTTCGGGTTTTGAGTTAAAAAAAGGGTTTTCCGACTAAATTAGGGTTAGAATTAGGGTTTTGGGTCTAAATTAGGTTTAGAATTAGGTTTTGGGTCAAATTTAGGGTTTAGGGTCAAATTTAGGGTTTAGGGTTAAAATTAGGGTTTAGGGTGTGAATTAGGGTTTAGGGTTTAGGGTTTGAATTAGGGTTTTAGGTCACAATTAGGGTTTTGGGTCAAAATTAGGGCTTTGGGACAAAATTAGTTTTTAGGGTTGAGTTAAAAATACGGATTTGGGTCAAAAATAGGGTTTCGGGTCAAAATTAGGGTTCTGTGTCAAATTTTGGGTTTAGGGTTTGAATTGGGGTTTTGTGTTTAAAATAGGGTTTTGGGTCAAAAATTGGTTGGAATTAGGGTTTTGGGTCTGAATTAGGATTTTAAAATTAGGGTTTAGGGTCAAATTTTGGGTTTTGGGTAAAATTAGAGTTTATGGTTTGAATTGGGGTTTTGAGTTTAAAATTTAGGTTTGGGTCTAAAATTAGTGATTTTGAGTTATAATTAGGGTTTGGGGTCAAAATTTGGGTTAAAATTAGGGTTTTGGGTCAAATTAAACTTGGGTTAAATTTAGGGTTTAGGGTCAAAAATTAGGGTTTTGGGTCAAAATTAAGGTTTCGGGTTTTGAGTTAAAAAAGGGTTTTCGGACAAAATTAGGGTTAGAATTAGGGTTTTGGGTCTAAATTAGGTTTAGAATTAGGTTTTGGGTCAAATTTAGGGTTTAGGGTCAAAATTAGGGTTTAGGGTTTGAATTAAGGTTTTAGGTCACAATTAGGGTTTTGGGTCAAAATTAGGGCTTTGGGACAAAATTAGTTTTTAGGGTTGAGTTAAAAATAGGGTTTTGGGTCAAAAATAGGTTTTTGGTCAAAATTAGGTTTGGGTCAAATTTAGGGTTTAGGGTTTGAATTAGGGTTTTGAGTTTAAAATAGTGTTTTGGGTCAAAAATAGGGTTCGAATTAGGGTTTTGGATCAGAATTAGGGTTTTGGGTCAAAATTAGGGTTCTGGGTCAAATTTAGGGTTTGGGGTCAAAATTAATGTTTATGGTTTGAATTAGGGTTTTGAGTTTAAAATAGGGTTTTGGGTCCAAAATAGGGTTCGAAATAGGGTTTTGGATCAGAATTACGGTTTTGGGTCAATCGGCTTTGGGTTAAAATTAGGGTTCTGGGTCAAATTTACGGTTCTGGGTTAAATTTAGGTTTTAGGGTCAAAATTTAGGGTTTTGGGTTAAAATTAGGGTTTCGGGTGGGTTTTGGGTTAAATTTAGAGTTTAGGGTCAAATTTTGGGTTTAGGGTTTGAATTATGGTTTTGAGTTAAAAATAGGGTTTTGGTACAAAAATAAGGTTAGAATTAAGGTTTTGGGTCAATATTAAGGTTTCGGGTTGAGTTAAAAATAGTGATTTGGGACAAATTTTGTGTTAGAATTAGGGTTTTGGGTTAGGATTTAGGGTCAAATTTAAGGTTTAGGGTTTGAATTAGGGTTTTTAGTTAAAAATAGAGTTAGAATTAGGGTTTTGGGTTAAAATTTGGGTTTCGGGTCAAAATTAGGGTTCTGGGTTACATTTAGGGTTTAGGGTTTGAATTAGGGGTTTGAGTAAAAAATAGGGTTTTGGGACAAAAATAGGGTTATAATTAGGGGTATTCGTCTAAATTAGGGTTAGTATTAGGGTTTTGGGTCTAAATTTGGGTTTTGGGTCTAAATTAGGGTTTTGGGTCAAATTTAGGGTTTAGGGTTTGAATTAGGGTTTTGATTTTAAAATAGGGTTTTGGGTCAAAAATAGGGTTCGAATTAGGGTTTTGGATCAGAATTAGGGTTTTGGGTCAAAATTAGGGTTCTGGGTCAAATTTAGGGGTCAAATTTAGGGTTTGGGGTCAAAATTAGGGTTTATGGTTTGAATTGGGGTTTTCAGTTTAAAATTGGGTTTTGAGTCAAAAATTGGGTTCGAAATAGGGTTTTGGATCAGAATTACGGTTTTGGGTCAATCGGCTTTGGGTTAATATTAGGGTTTAGGGTTAAATTTACGGTTCTGGTTTAAATTTAGGGTTTAGGGTCAAAAATTAGGGTTTTGGGTCAAAATTTGGGTTTTGGGTCCAAATTAAGGTTTCGGGTTTTGAGTTAAAAAAAGGGTTTTCGGACAAAATTAGGGTTAGAATTAGGGTTTTAGGTCTAAATTAGGTTTAGAATTAGGTTTTGGGTCAAATTTAGGGTTTAGGGTCAAATTTAGGGTTTAGGGTTAAAATTAGGGTTTAGGGTGTGAATTAGGGTTTAGGGTTTAGGGTTTGAATTAGGGTTTTAGGTCACAATTAGGGTTTTGGGTCAAAATTAGGGCTTTGGGACAAAATTAGTTTTTAGGGTTGAGTTAAAAATAGGGATTTGGGTCAAAAATAGGGTTTCGGGTCAAAATTAGGGTTCTGTGCCAAATTTTGGGTTTAGGGTTTGAATTGGGGTTTTGTGTTTAAAATAGGGTTTTGGGTCAAAAATTGGGTTCGAATTAGGGTTTTGGATCAGAATTAGGGATTTGGGTCAAAATTAGGGTTCTGGGTCAAATATAGGGTTTAGGGGTAAAATTAGAGTTTATGGTTTGAATTGGGGTTTTGAGTTTAAAATAGGGTTTTGGGTCTAAAATTGTGTTCGAAATAGGGCTTTGGATCATAATTACGGTTTTGGGTCAATCGGCTTTGGGTTAAAATTAGGGTTCTGGGTCAAATTTACGGTTCTGGGTTAAATTTAGGGTTTAGGGTCAAAAATTAGGGTTTTGGGTCAAAATTAAGGTTTCGGGTTTTGAGTTAAAAAAGGGTTTTCGGACAAAATTAGGGTTAGAATTAGGGTTTTGGGTCTAAATTAGGTTTAGAATTAGGTTTTGGGTCAAATTTAGGGTTTAGGGTCAAAATTAGGGTTTAGGGTTTGAATTAAGGTTTTAGGTCACAATTAGGGTTTTGGGTCAAAATTAGGGCTTTGGGACAAAATTAGTTTTTAGGGTTGAGTTAAAAATAGGGTTTTGGGTCAAAAATAGGGTTTCGGGTCAAAATTAGGGTTCTGGGTCAAATTTAGGGTTTAGGGTTTGAATTAGGGTTTTGAGTTTAAAATAGTGTTTTGGGTCAAAAATAGGGTTCGAATTAGGGTTTTGGATCAGAATTAGGGTTTTGGGTCAAAATTAGGGTTCTGGGTCAAATTTAGGGTTTGGGGTCAAAATTAATGTTTATGGTTTGAATTAGGGTTTTGAGTTTAAAATAGGGTTTTGGGTCCAAAATAGGGTTCGAAATAGGGTTTTGGATCAGAATTACGGTTTTGGGTCAATCGGCTTTGGGTTAAAATTAGGGTTCTGGGTCAAATTTACGGTTCTGGGTTAAATTTAGGTTTTAGGGTCAAAATTTAGGGTTTTGGGTTAAAATTAGGGTTTCGGGTGGGTTCTGGGTTAAATTTAGAGTTTAGGGTCAAATTTTGGGTTTAGGGTTTGAATTATGGTTTTGAGTTAAAAATAGGGTTTTGGTACAAAAATAAGGTTAGAATTAAGGTTTTGGGTGATGGATTGGGTTTGGGTGGGGTTGAGTTAAAAATAGTGATTTGGGACAAATTTTGTGTTAGAATTAGGGTTTTGGGTTAGGATTTAGGGTCAAATTTAAGGTTTAGGGTTTGAATTAGGGTTTTTAGTTAAAAATAGAGTTAGAATTAGGGTTTTGGGTTAAAATTTGGGTTTCGGGTCAAAATTAGGGTTCTGGGTTACATTTAGGGTTTAGGGTTTGAATTAGGGGTTTGAGTAAAAAATAGGGTTTTGGGACAAAAATAGGGTTATAATTAGGGGGTCTAAATGAGGGTTTTGGGTCTAAATTTGGGTTTTGGGTCTAAATTAGGGTTTTGGGTCAAATTTAGGGTTTAGGGTTTGAATTAGGGTTTTGATTTTAAAATAGGGTTTTGGGTCAAAAATAGGGTTCGAATTAGGGTTTTGGATCAGAATTAGGGTTTTGGGTCAAAATTAGGGTTCTGGGTCAAATTTAGGGTTTAGGGTCAAAATTAGGTTTATGGTTTAAATTGGGGTTTTGGTTAAAATTGGGTTTGGTCAAATTGGGTTAAAATAGGTTTTGGTTTTTTGGGTCGGCTTTGGTTTTTGGGTTAAAATTAGGTTTGGGTTAAAATTAGGGTTTTGGGTCAAATTTAGGGTTTTGGGTCAAAATTAGGTTTTGGGTCAAAATTGGTTTTGGGTTGGTTTTGAGTTAAAAAAGGGTTTTCCGACTAAATTAGGGTTAGAATTAGGGTTTTAGGTCTAAATTAGGTTTAGAATTAGGTTTTGGGTCAAATTTAGGGTTTAGGGTCAAATTTAGGGTTTAGGGTTAAAATTAGGGTTTAGGGTGTGAATTAGGGTTTAGGGTTTAGGGTTTTAGGTCACAATTAGGGTTTTGGGTCAAAATTAGGGCTTTGGGACAAAATTAGTTTTTAGGGTTGAGTTAAAAATAGGGATTTGGGTCAAAAATAGGGTTTCGGGTCAAAATTAGGGTTCTGTGTCAAATTTTGGGTTTAGGGTTTGAATTGGGGTTTTGTGTTTAAAATAGGGTTTTGGGTCAAAAATTGGGTTCGAATTAGGGTTTTGGATCAGAATTAGGGATTTGGGTCAAAATTAGGGTTCTGGGTCAAATATAGGGTTTAGGGGTAAAATTAGAGTTTATGGTTTGAATTGGGGTTTTGAGTTTAAAATAGGGTTTTGGGTCTAAAATTGTGTTCGAAATAGGGCTTTGGATCATAATTACGGTTTTGGGTCAATCGGCTTTGGGTTAAAATTAGGGTTCTGGGTCAAATTTACGGTTCTGGGTTAAATTTAGGGTTTAGGGTCAAAATTAGGGTTTTGGGTCAAAATTAAGGTTTCGGGTTTTGAGTTAAAAAAAGGGTTTTCGGACAAAATTAGGGTTAGAATTAGGGTTTTGGGTCTAAATTAGGTTTAGAATTAGGTTTTGGGTCAAATTTAGGGTTTAGGGTCAAAATTAGGGTTTAGGGTTTGAATTAAGGTTTTAGGTCACAATTAGGGTTTTGGGTCAAAATTAGGGCTTTGGGACAAAATTAGTTTTTAGGGTTGAGTTAAAAATAGGGTTTTGGGTCAAAAATAGGGTTTCGGGTCAAAATTAGGGTTCTGGGTCAAATTTAGGGTTTAGGGTTTGAATTAGGGTTTTGAGTTTAAAATAGTGTTTTGGGTCAAAAATAGGGTTCGAATTAGGGTTTTGGATCAGAATTAGGGTTTTGGGTCAAAATTAGGGTTCTGGGTCAAATTTAGGGTTTGGGGTCAAAATTAATGTTTATGGTTTGAATTAGGGTTTTGAGTTTAAAATAGGGTTTTGGGTCCAAAATAGGGTTCGAAATAGGGTTTTGGATCAGAATTACGGTTTTGGGTCAATCGGCTTTGGGTTAAAATTAGGGTTCTGGGTCAAATTTACGGTTCTGGGTTAAATTTAGGTTTTAGGGTCAAAATTTAGGGTTTTGGGTTAAAATTAGGGTTTCGGGTGGGTTCTGGGTTAAATTTAGAGTTTAGGGTCAAATTTTGGGTTTAGGGTTTGAATTATGGTTTTGAGTTAAAAATAGGGTTTTGGTACAAAAATAAGGTTAGAATTAAGGTTTTGGGTCAATATTAAGGTTTCGGGTTGAGTTAAAAATAGTGATTTGGGACAAAAATAGAGTTAGAATTAGGGTTTTGGGATTAGGATTTTGGGTCAAATTTAGGGTTTATGGTTTGAATTAGGGTTTTGAGTTAAAAATAGAGTTAGAATTAGGGTTTTGGGTTAAAATTAGGTTTTGGGTCAAAATTAGGGTTTTGGGTTTACATTTAGGGTTTAGGGTCAAAATTAGGGTTTTGGGTTTAAATTAGGTTTTGGGACAAAAATAGGGTTATTGGGTCAAAATTAGGGTTTAGTTTAGGGTTTTGGGTTAAAATTAGGGTTTTGGGTCAAAATTAGGGTTTTGGGTCAAATTTAGGGTTTGAGTTAAAATAGGTTTATGGTTTGAATTAGGGTTTTGAGTTAAAATTAGGGTTTTGGGTCAAAATTAGGGTTTCAAAATTAGGGTTTTGGGTCAAATTAGTTTGGTTAGAATTAGGGTTTTGGGTCAAAATTAGGGTTTAGGGTTTAAATTAGGGTTTAGAGTTAATATTAGGGTTTTGGGTCAAAATTAGGGTTTTGGTTAAAATTAGGTTTGTTATTGGTCAAAATTGGGTTTATTGGGTTTTGGGTCAAAATTAGGGTTTTGGTCAAAATTAGGTTTATTAGGGTTAGAATTAGGGTTTTCGGTCTAAATTAGGTTTAGAATTAGGTTTTGGGTCAAATTTAGGGTTTAGGGACAAATTTAGGGTTTAGGGTTAAAATTAGGGTTTAGGGTTTGAATTAGGGTTTAGGGTTTAGGGTTTGAATTAGGGTTTTAGGTCACAATTAGGGTTTTGGGTCAAAATTAGGGCTTTGGGACAAAATTAGTTTTTAGGGTTGAGTTAAAAATAAGGATTTGGGTCAAAAATAGTGTTTCGGGTCAAAATTAGGGTTCTGTGTCAAATTTTGGGTTTAGGGTTTGAATTGGGGTTTTGTGTTTAAAATAGGGTTTTGGGTCAAAAATTGGGTTCGAATTAGGGTTTTGGATCAGAATTAGGGATTTGGGTCAAAATTAGGTTTAGGGTCAAATTTTGGGTTTGGGTAAAATTAGGGTTTTTGGTTTAAATTAGGGTTTTGGGTTTAAATTAGGTTTTGGGTCAAAATTGTGTTCGAAATAGGATTTTGAGTTAAAATTAGGGTTTTGGGACAAAAATAGGGTTAAAATTAGGGTTCTGGGTCAAATTTACGGTTCTGGGTTAAATTTAGGGTTTAGGGTCAAAAATTAGGGTTTTGGGTCAAAATTAAGGTTTCGGGTTTTGAGTTAAAAAAGGGTTTTCGGACAAAATTAGGGTTAGAATTAGGGTTTTGGGTCTAAATTAGGTTTAGAATTAGGTTTTGGGTCAAATTTAGGGTTTAGGGTCAAAATTAGGGTTTAGGGTTTGAATTAAGGTTTTAGGTCACAATTAGGGTTTTGGGTCAAAATTAGGGCTTTGGGACAAAATTAGTTTTTAGGGTTGAGTTAAAAATAGGGTTTTGGGTCAAAAATAGGGTTTCGGGTCAAAATTAGGGTTCTGGGTCAAATTTAGGGTTTAGGGTTTGAATTAGGGTTTTGAGTTTAAAATAGTGTTTTGGGTCAAAAATAGGGTTCGAATTAGGGTTTTGGATCAGAATTAGGGTTTTGGGTCAAAATTAGGGTTCTGGGTCAAATTTAGGGTTTGGGGTCAAAATTAATGTTTATGGTTTGAATTAGGGTTTTGAGTTTAAAATAGGGTTTTGGGTCCAAAATAGGGTTCGAAATAGGGTTTTGGATCGAATTACGGTTTTGGGTCAATCGACTTTGGGTTAAAATTAGGGTTCTAGGTCAAATTTACGATTCTCGGTTAAATTTAGGGTTTTAGGGTCAAAATTTTGGGTTTTGGGTTAAAATTAGGGTTTGGTAATTGGGTTTGGGTTAAATTTAGAGTTTAGGGTCAAATTTTGGGTTTAGGGTTTGAATTATGGTTTTGAGTTAAAAATAGGGTTTTGGGAAAAAAATAAGGTTAGAATTAAGGTTTTGGGTGAAAATTATAGGATTAGGTTGAGTTAAAAATAGTGATTTGGGACAAATTTGTTAGAATTAGGTTTTGGGTAATTTAGGGTCAAAATTAAGGTTTAGGGTTTGAATTAGGGTTTTAGTTAAAAATAGAGTTAGAATTAGGGTTTTGGGTTAAAATTTGGGTTTTGGGTCAAAATTAGGGTTTGGGTACATTTAGGGTTTAGGGTTTAATTTAGGGTTTTGAGTAAAATTAGGGTTTTGGGTTAAAAATAGGGTTATAATTAGGGTATTCGTTAAATTAGGGTTAGTATTAGGGTTTGGGTCTAAATTTGGGTTTTGGGTTAAATTAGGGTTTTGGGTCAAATTTAGGTTTTGGGTTTGAATTAGGGTTTTGATTTTAAAATAGGGTTTTGGGTCAAAAATAGGGTTATTAGGGTTTTGAGTTGAATTAGGGTTTTGGGTCAAAATTAGGGTTGGTCAAATTTAGGGTTGGGGTCAAAATTAGGGTTTATGGTTTGAATTGGGGTTTTGAGTTAAAAATAGGGTTTGAGTCAAAAATAGGGTTATAAATAGGGTTTTGGGTCTAAATTATTTGGGTTAGAATTCGGCTTTGGGTTAATATTAGGGTTTAGGGTTTAAATTAGGGTTTAGAGTTAATTTAGGGTTTTGGGTCAAAATTTAGGGTTCAAATTAGGGTTTTGGGTTAAAATTAGGTTTTTTGGGTCAAAATTAAGGTTTCAGGTCAAAATTAGGGTTTATGGTTTGAATTAGGGTTTTGAGTTTAAATTAGGGTTTAGGGTCAAATTTGGGGTTTAGGGTCAAAATTTAGGGTTTTGGGTTAAAATTAGTGTTTAGGGGGTTTGAATTAGGGTTTTGACTAAAATTAGGGTTTTGGTCACAAATTAGGTTAGAATTAGGGCTTTGGGACAAAATTAGTTTTTAGGTTGAGTTAAAATTAGGGTTTGGGTCAAATTTAGTGTTTTGGTCAAATTTAGGGTTTAGGGTCAAAATTTAGGTTTTGGGTTTGAATTAGGGTTTTGTGTTTAAAAATAGGGTTTTGGGTCAAAAAATGGTTGGAATTAGGGTTTTGGGTCTAGATTAGGGGTAGAATTAGGTTTTAGGGTCAAAATTTGGGTGTTGGTTGAATGTGAGTTAAAAATAAGGGTTTTGGGTCAAAATTAAGGATTAGGGACAAAATTTAGGTTAAGGGTGTGAATTAGGATTTAGAGTTAAAAATAGGGTTTGGGACAAAATAGGTTAAATTAGGGTTTTGGGTCAAAACTAGGTTAGAAATAGGGTTTTGGGTCAAATTTTGGGTTTTGGGTCAAAATTAAGGTTCGGTTTTGAGTTAAAAAGGGTTTCGGACAAAATTAGGGTTAGAATTAGGGTTTTGGGTCTAAATTAGGTTTAGAATTAGGTTTTGGGTCAAATTTAGGGTTTAGGGTCAAAATTAGGGTTTAGGGTTTGAATTAAGGTTTTAGGTCACAATTAGGGTTTTGGGTTAAAATTAGGGCTTTGGGACAAAATTAGTTTTTAGGGTTGAGTTAAAAATAGGGTTTTGGGTCAAAAATAGGGTTTCGGGTCAAAATTAGGGTTCTGGGTCAAATTTAGGGTTTAGGGTTTGAATTAGGGTTTTGAGTTTAAAATAGTGTTTTGGGTCAAAAATAGGGTTCGAATTAGGGTTTTGGATCAGAATTAGGGTTTTGGGTCAAAAATAGGTTTGGGTCAAATTTAGGGTTTGGGGTCAAAATTAATGTTTATGGTTTGAATTAGGGTTTTGAGTTTAAAATAGGGTTTTGGGTCCAAAATAGGGTTCGAAATAGGGTTTTGGATCAGAATTACGGTTTTGGGTCAATCAGCTTTGGGTTAAAATTAGGGTTCTGGGTCAAATTTACGATTCTCGGTTAAATTTAGGGTTTAGAGTCAAAATTTAGGGTTTTGGGTTAAAATTAGGGTTTTGGGTAATTGGGTTTGGTTAAATTTAGAGTTTAGGGTCAAATTTTGGGTTTAGGGTTTGAATTATGGTTTTGAGTTAAAAATAGGGTTTTGGGACAAAAATAAGGTTAGAATTAAGGTTTGGGTGTAAATTAGTTAGGATTAGGGTTTTGGGTCAAAATTGGGTTTTAGGTCAAAATTAAGGTTTTGGGTTTGAGTTAAAAATAGTGTTTTGGGACAAAAATTGGGTTAGAATTAGGGTTTTGGGATAGGTTAGGGTCAAATTTAGGGTTTAGGGTTTGAATTAGGGTTTTGAGTTAAAAATAGGGTTAGAATTAGGGGTTTTGGTAAAAATAGGGTTTTGGGTCAAAATTAGGGTTATGGATTAAATTTAGGGTTTAGGGTCAAAATTTAGGTTTTGGGTCTAAATTAGGGTTTTGAGTTAAAAATAGGGTTTTGGGTCAAATTTAGGTTTGGGTTTTAGGGTTTTGATTTAAAAATAGGGTTTTGGGTCAAAATTAGGGGTTTTGGGTTTGAAAATTAGGGTTTTGGGTCAAAATTAGGTTGGGTCAAATTAGGGTTTTGGGTCAAAAATAGGGTTTAGGTTTGAATTAGGGTTTTGGTTTAAAATTGGGTTTGGGTCATTAAATAGGGTTAGAATTATGTTTTGGGTCAAAATTAGGTTTAGGTTTGTGTTTAAATTAGGGTTTAGAGTTAATATAGGCTTTTGGGTCAAAAATTAGGGTCAAATTAGGGTTTTGGGTTAAAATTAGGGTTTTGGGTCAAAATTAGGGTTTATGGTCAAAATTAGGGTTTTATGGTTTAAATTAGGGTTTTGAGTTTAAAATAGGGTTTAGGGTCAAAATTGGGGTTTAGGGTCAAATTTAGGGTTTTGGGTTAAAATTAGTGTTTAGGGTTTGAATTAGGTTTTTGGTTAAAATTAGGGTTTTGGTCTAAATTATGGTTAGAATTAGGGTTTTGGGTGAAAATTAGTTTTGTGTTGAGTTAAAAAAGGGTTTGGGTCAAATTTAGTGTTTCGGGTTAAATTTAGGGTTTAGGGTCAAAATTTAGGTTTTGGGTTTGAATTTGGGTTTTGTGTTTAAAATAGGTTTTGGGTCATAAAATTGGTTGGAATTAGGGTTTTGGGTCTAGATTTGGGTAGAATTAGGTTTTAGGGTCAAATTTGGGTTTTGGTTAAAAATAAGGGTTTTGGGTCTAAATTAAGGCTTTGGGACCAAATATAGGTTTAGGGTTTGAATTAGGGTTTTGAGTTAAAAATAGGGTTTGGGGACAAAAATAGGGTTAGAATTAGGGTTTTGGGTCTAAATTAGGGGTAAAAATAGGGTTTTGGATCAAAATTTGGATTTTGGGTCAAAATTAAGGTTTCGGGTTTTGAGTTAAAAATAGGGTTTTGGGACAAAATTAGGGTTAGAATTAGGGTTTTGGGTCTAAATTAGGTTTAGAATTAGGTTTTGGGTCAAATTTAGGGTTTAGGGTCAAAATTAGGGTTTAGGGATTGAATTAGGGTTTTAGGCACAATGAGGGTTTTGGGCCAGAATTAGGGCTTTGGGACAAAATTAGTTTTTAGGGTTGAGTTAAAAATAGGGTTTTGGGTCAAAAATAGGGTTTCGGGTCAAAATTAGGGTTCTGGGTCAAATTTAGTGTTTAGGGTTTGAATTAGGGTTTTGAGTTTAAAATAGGGTTTTGGGTCAAAAATAGGGTTCGAATTATGGTTTTGGTTCAGAATTAGGGTTTAGGGACAAAATTAGGGTTCTGGGTCAAATTTAGGGTTTAGGGTCAAAATTAGGGTTGATGGTTTGAATTAGGGTTTTGAGTTTAAAATAGGGTTTTGGGTCCAAAATAGGGTTCGAAATAGGGTTTTGGATCAGAATTACGGTTTTGGGTCAATCAGCTGAGGGTTAAAATAAGGGTACTGTGTCAAAGTTACGATTCTCGGTTAAATTTGGGGTTTAGAGACAAAATTTTGGGTTTTGGGTTAAAATTAGGGGTTTGGTAAATTAGGGTTCTGGTATAAATTTAGAGTTTAGGGTCAAATTTTGGGTTTAGGGTTTGAATTATGGTTTTGAGTTAAAAATAGGGTTTTGGGACAAAAATAAGGTTAGAATTAAGGTTTTGGGTGTAAATTAGCGTTAGGATTAGGGTTTTGGGTCAAAATTTGGGTTTTAGGTAAAATTAAGGTTTAAGGTTTGAGTTAAAAATAGGGTTTTTAGGACAAAAATTAGAGTTAGAATTAGGGGTTTGGGATATGGATTTAGGGTCAAATTTAGGGTTTAGGGTTTGAATTAGGGTTTTGAGTTAAAAATAGAGTTTAGAATTAGGGCTTTTGGACAAAAAGGTTATAATTAGGTCAAATTAGGGTTCATAGGTTTGGGTCAAATTTGGGTTTTGGATTAAATTTAGGGTTTGGGTCAAAATTAATGTTTTGGGTTTGAATTAGGGTTTTGAGTTAAAAATAGGGTTTTGGGTCCAAATATTTGGGTTTAGGGTTTTGAGTTAAAAATAGGGTTTTGGGACAAAATTTGGGGTTTGGGTCAAAATTAAGGTTTCGGGTTGAGTTAAAAATAGGGTTTTGGGACAAAAATAGGGTTATAATTAGGGTTTTGGGTCTAAATTAGGGTTAGAATTATGTTTTGGGTCAAAATTTAGGGTTTAGGGTTTAAATTAGGGTTTAGAGTTAATATAGGGTTTTGGGTCATTGGTCAAAAATAGGGTTCGAATTAGGGTTTTGAGTTAAAATTAGGGTTTTGGGTCAAAATTAGGGTGGTCAAATTAGGGTTTAGGTTTGAATTAGGGTTTTGAGTTTAAAATTAGGTTTAGGGTCAAAATTGGGGTTTGGGTCAAAATTTGGTTTTGGGTTAAAATTAGTGTTTCGGGGTTTGAATTAGGGTTTTGACTAAAAATAGGGTTTTGGTCTAAATTATGGTTAGAATTAGGGTTTTGGGTGAAAATTAGGCTTTTGGTTAAAACAAGGGTTTGGGTCAAATTTAGTGTTTCGGGTTAAATTTAGGGTTTAGGGTCAAAATTTAGGTTTTGGGTTTGAATTAGGGTTTTGAGTTAAAAATAGGGTTTTCGGACATAAAAATGGTTGGAATTAGGGTTTTGGGTCTAGATTAGGGGTAGAATTAGGTTTTAGGGTCAAAATTTGGGTGTTGGTTAAAAATAAGGGTTTTGGGTCTAAATTAAGGCTTTGGGACCAAATTTAGGTTTAGGGTTTGAATTAGGATTTTGAGTTAAAAATAGGGTTTGGGGACAAAAATAGGGTTAGAATTAGGGTTTTGGGTCTAAACTAGGGTTAGAAATAGGGTTTTGGGTCAAATTTTGGTTTTTCGGTCAAAATTAAGGTTTCGGGTTTTGAGTTAAAAATAGGGTTTTCGGACAAAATTAGGGTTAGAATGAGGGTTTTGGGTCTAAATTAGGTTTAGAATTAGGTTTTGGGTCAAATTTAGGGTTTAGGGTCAAAATTAGGGTTTAGGGTTTGAATTAAGGTTTTAGGTCACAATTAGGGTTTTGGGTCAAAATTAGGGCTTTGGGACAAAACTAGTTTTTAGGGTTGAGGTAAAAATAGGGTTTTGGGTCAAAAATAGGGTTTCGGGTCAAAATTAGGGTTCTGGGTCAAATTTAGGGTTTAGGGTTTGAATTAGGGTTTTGAGTTTAAAATAGTGTTTTGGGTCAAAAATAGGGTTCGAATTAGGGTTTTGGATCAGAATTAGGGTTTTGGGTCAAAATTAGGGTTCTGGGTCAAATTTAGGGTTTGGGGTCAAAATTAATGTTTATGGTTTGAATTAGGGTTTTGAGTTTAAAATAGGGTTTTGGGTCCAAAATAGGGTTCGAAATAGGGTTTTGGATCAGAATTACGGTTTTGGGTCAATCAGCTTTGGGTTAAAATTAGGGTTCTGGGTCAAATTTACGATTCTCGGTTAAATTTAGGGTTTAGAGTCAAAATTTTGGGTTTTGGGTTAAAATTAGGGTTTCGGGTCAAAATTAGGGTTCTGGTATAAATTTAGAGTTTAGGGTCAAATTTTGGGTTTAGGGTTTGAATTATGGTTTTGAGTTAAAAATAGGGTTTTGGGACAAAAATAAGGTTAGAATTAAGGTTTTGGGTGTAAATTAGCGTTAGGATTAGGGTTTGGGTCAAAATTTGGGTTTTAGGTCAAAATTAAGGTTTCGGGTTGAGTTAAAAATAGTGTTTTGGGACAAAAATTGGGTTAGAATTAGGGTTTTGGGATAGGATTTAGGGTCAAATTTAGGGTTTAGGGTTTGAATTAGGGTTTTGAGTTAAAAATAGAGTTAGAATTAGGGCTTTTGGTTAAAATTAGGCTTCTGGGTCAAATTTAGGGTTATGGATTAAATTTAGGGTTTAGGGTCAAAATTAGGGTTTTGGGTTTGAATTAGGGTTTTGAGCAAAAATAGGGTTTTTTTTGGGTCCAAATTTGGGTTTAGGTTTGATTAAAATAGGGTTTGGGACAATTTGGGGTTTGGGTCAAAATTAAGGTTTCGGGTTGAGTTAAAAATAGGGTTTTGGGACAAAATTAGGGTTATAATTAGGGTTTTGGGTCTAAATTAGGGTTAGAATTATGTTTTGGGTCAAAATTAGGGTTTAGGGTTTGAATTAGGGTTTAGAGTTAATATAGGCTTTTGGGTCAAAATTAGGGCTTTGGGTTGAAATTAGGGTTCTGGGTTAAATTTAGGGTTTATGGTCAAAATTAGGGTTTATGGTTTGAATTAGGGTTTTGAGTTTAAAATAGGGTTTAGGGTCAAAATTGGGGTTAGGGTCAAAATTTCGGTTTTGGGTTAAAATTAGTGTTTAGGGTTTGAATTAGGGTTTTGACTAAAAATAGGGTTTTGGTCTAAATTATGGTTAGAATTAGGGTTTTGGGTGAAAATTACGTTTTTGGTTAAAACAAGGGTTGGGTCAAATTTAGTGTTGGGTTAAATTTAGGGTTTAGGGTCAAAATTTAGGTTTTGGGTTTGAATTAGGGTTTTGAGTTAAAAATAGGGTTTAAGACATAAAAATGGTTGTAATTAGGGTTTTGGGTCTAGATTAGGGGTAGAATTAGGTTTTAGGGTCAAAATTTGGGTGTTGGTTAAAAATAAGGGTTTTGGGTCTAAATTAAGGCTTTGGGACCAAATTTAGGTTTAGGGTTTGAATTAGGATTTTGAGTTAAAAATAGGGTTTGGGGACAAAAATAGGGTTAGAATTAGGGTTTTGGGTCTAAACTAGGGTTAGAAATAGGGTTTTGGGTCAAATTTTGGGTTTTCGGTCAAAATTAAGGTTTTTGGGTTTTGAGTTAAAAATAGGGTTTTTTGGACAAAATTAGGGTTAGAATGAGGGTTTTGGGTCTAAATTAGGTTTAGAATTAGGTTTTGGGTCAAATTTAGGGTTTAGGGTCAAAATTAGGGTTTAGGGTTTGAATTAAGGTTTTAGGTCACAATTAGGGTTTTGGGTCAAAATTAGGGCTTTGGGACAAAACTAGTTTTTAGGGTTGAGGTAAAAATAGGGTTTTGGGTCAAAAATAGGGTTTCGGGTCAAAATTAGGGTTCTGGGTCAAATTTAGGGTTTAGGGTTTGAATTAGGGTTTTGAGTTTAAAATAGTGTTTTGGGTCAAAAATAGGGTTCGAATTAGGGTTTTGGATCGAATTAGGGTTTTGGGTCAAAATTAGGTTCTGGGTCAAATTTAGGGTTTGGGGTCAAAATTAATGTTTATGGTTTGAATTAGGGTTTTGAGTTTAAAATAGGGTTTTGGGTCCAAAATAGGGTTCGAAATAGGGTTTTGGATCAGAATTACGGTTTTGGGTCAATCAGCTTTGGGTTAAAATTAGGGTTGGGTCAAATTTACGATTCTCGGTTAAATTTAGGGTTTAGAGTCAAAATTTTGGGTTTTGGGTTAAAATTAGGGTTTGGGTCAAAATTAGGGTTTGGTATAAATTTAGAGTTTATGGTCAAATTTTGGGTTTAGGGTTTGAATTATGGTTTTGAGTTAAAAATAGGGTTTTGAGACAAAAATAAGGTTAGAATTAAGGTTTTGGGTGTAAATTAACGTTAGGATTAGGGTTTTGGATCAAAATTTGGGTTTTGGGTCAAAATTAAGGTTTGGGTTGAGTTAAAAATAGTGTTTTGGGACAAAAATTTTAAATATTGGGATAGATTTAGGGTCAAATTTAGGGTTTAGTGTTTGAATTAGGGTTTTGAGTTAAAAATAGAGTTAGAATTAGGTCTTTTGGTTAAAATTAGGCTTCAGGTCAAATTTAGGGTTATGGATTAAATTTAGGTTTAGGGTCAAAATTTATGTTTTGGGTTTGAATTAGGGTTTTGAGTTAAAAATAGGGTTTTGGGTCCAAATTTGGGTTTAGGGTTTTGAGTTAAAAATAGGGTTTTGGGACAAAATTTGGGGTTTGGGTCAAAATTAAGGTTTCGGGTTGAGTTAAAAATAGGGTTTTGGGACAAAAATAGGGTTATAATTAGGGTTTTGGGTCTAAATTAGGGTTAGAATTATGTTTTGGGTCAAAATTAGGGTTTAGGGTTTGAATTAGGGTTTAGAGTTAATATAGGCTTTTGGGTCAAAAATAGGGTTCGAATTAGGGTTTTGGGTTAAAATTAGGGTTTTGGGTCAAAATTAGGGTTTATGGTCAAAATTAGGGTTTATGGTTTGAATTAGGGTTTTGAGTTTAAAATAGGGTTTAGGGTCAAAATTGGGGTTCTGGGTCAAAATTTCGGTTTTGGGTTAAAATTAGTGTTCAGGGTTTGAATTAGGGTTTTGACTAAAAAATAGGGTTTTGGTCTAAATTATGGTTAGAATTAGGGTTTTGGGTGAAAATTACGGCTTTTGGTTAAAACAAGGGTTGTGGGTAAAATTTAGTGTTCTGGGTTAAATTTAGGGTTTAGGGTCAAAATTTAGGTTTTTGGGTTTGAATTAGGGTTTTGAGTTAAAAATAGGGTTTCAGACATAAAAATGGTTGGAATTAGGGTTTTGGGTCTAGATTAGGGGTAGAATTAGGTTTTAGGGTCAAAATTTGGGTGTTGGTTAAAAATAAGGGTTTTGGGTCTAAATTAAGGCTTTGGGACCAAATTTAGGTTTAGGGTTTGAATTAGGATTTTGAGTTAAAAATAGGGTTTGGGGACAAAAATAGGGTTAGAATTAGGGTTTTGGGTCTAAACTAGGGTTAGAAATAGGGTTTTGGGTCAAATTTTGGGTTTTCGGTCAAAATTAAGGTTTCGGGTTTTGAGTTAAAAATAGGGTTTTCGGACAAAATTAGGGTTAGAATGAGGGTTTTGGGTCTAAATTAGGTTTAGAATTAGGTTTTGGGTCAAATTTAGGGTTTAGGGTCAAAATTAGGGTTTAGGGTTTGAATTAAGGTTTTAGGTCACAATTAGGGTTTTGGGTCAAAATTAGGGCTTTGGGACAAAACTAGTTTTTAGGGTTGAGGTAAAAATAGGGTTTTGGGTCAAAAATAGGGTTTCGGGTCAAAATTAGGGTTCTGGGTCAAATTTAGGGTTTAGGGTTTGAATTAGGGTTTTGAGTTTAAAATAGTGTTTTGGGTCAAAAATAGGGTTCGAATTAGGGTTTTGGATCAGAATTAGGGTTTTGGGTCAAAATTAGGGTTCTGGGTCAAATTTAGGGTTTGGGGTCAAAATTAATGTTTATGGTTTGAATTAGGGTTTTGAGTTTAAAATAGGGTTTTGGGTCCAAAATAGGGTTCGAAATAGGGTTTTGGATCAGAATTACGGTTTTGGGTCAATCAGCTTTGGGTTAAAATTAGGGTTCTGGGTCAAATTTACGATTCTCGGTTAAATTTAGGGTTTAGAGTCAAAATTTTGGGTTTTGGGTTAAAATTAGGGTTTCGGGTCAAAATTAGGGTTCTGGTATAAATTTAGAGTTTAGGGTCAAATTTTGGGTTTAGGGTTTGAATTATGGTTTTGAGTTAAAAATAGGGTTTTGGGACAAAAATAAGGTTAGAATTAAGGTTTTGGGTGTAAATTAGCGTTAGGATTAGGGTTTTGGGTCAAAATTTGGGTTTTAGGTCAAAATTAAGGTTTCGGGTTGAGTTAAAAATAGTGTTTTGGGACAAAAATTGGGTTAGAATTAGGGTTTTGGGATAGGATTTAGGGTCAAATTTAGGGTTTAGGGTTTGAATTAGGGTTTTGAGTTAAAAATAGAGTTAGAATTAGGGCTTTTGGTTAAAATTAGGCTTCTGGGTCAAATTTAGGGTTATGGATTAAATTTAGGGTTTAGGGTCAAAATTTATGTTTTTGGGTTTGAATTAGGGTTTTGAGTTAAAAATAGGGTTTTGGGGTCCAAATTTGGGTTTAGGGTTTTGAGTTAAAAATAGGGTTTTGGGACAAAATTTGGGGTTTGGGTCAAAATTAAGGTTTCGGGTTCAGTTAAAAATAGGGTTTTGGGACAAAAATAGGGTTATAATTAGGGTTTTGGGTCTAAATTAGGGTTAGAATTATGTTTTGGGTCAAAATTAGGGTTTAGGGTTTGAATTAGGGTTTAGAGTTAATATAGGCTTTTGGGTCAAAAATAGGGTTCGAATTAGGGTTTTGGGTTAAAATTAGGGTTTTGGGTCAAAATTAGGGTTTATGGTCAAAATTAGGGTTTATGGTTTGAATTAGGGTTTTGAGTTTAAAATAGGGTTTAGGGTCAAAATTGGGGTTCTGGGTCAAAATTTCGGTTTTGGGTTAAAATTAGTGTTCAGGGTTTGAATTAGGGTTTTGACTATAAATAGGGTTTTGGTCTAAATTAGGGTTAGAATTAGGGTTGTGGGTCAAAATTACCGGTTTTGGTTAAAATAAGGGTTCCGGGACAAATTTAGTGTTCTGGCTTAAATTTAGGGTTTAGTGTCAAAATTTAGGTTTTTGGGTTTGAATTAGGGTTTTGAGTTAAAAATAGGGTTTCGGACATAAAAATGGTTGGAATTAGGGTTTTGGGTCTAAATTAGGGTTAGAATTAGGTTTTAGGGTCAAAATTTGGGTGTTGGTTAAAAATAAGGGTTTTGGGTCTAAATTAAGGCTTTGGGACCAAATTTAGGTTTAGGGTTTGAATTAGGATTTTGAGTTAAAAATAGGGTTTGGGGACAAAAATAGGGTTAGAATTAGGGTTTTGGGTCTAAACTAGGGTTAGAAATAGGGTTTTGGGTCAAATTTTGGGTTTTCGGTCAAAATTAAGGTTTCGGGTTTTGAGTTAAAAATAGGGTTTTCGGACAAAATTAGGGTTAGAATGAGGGTTTTGGGTCTAAATTAGGTTTAGAATTAGGTTTTGGGTCAAATTTAGGGTTTAGGGTCAAAATTAGGGTTTAGGGTTTGAATTAAGGTTTTAGGTCACAATTAGGGTTTTGGGTCAAAATTAGGGCTTTGGGACAAAACTAGTTTTTAGGGTTGAGGTAAAAATAGGGTTTTGGGTCAAAAATAGGGTTTCGGGTCAAAATTAGGGTTCTGGGTCAAATTTAGGGTTTAGGGTTTGAATTAGGGTTTTGAGTTTAAAATAGTGTTTTGGGTCAAAAATAGGGTTCGAATTAGGGTTTTGGATCAGAATTAGGGTTTTGGGTCAAAATTAGGGTTCGGGTCCAAATTTAGGGTTTGGGGACAAAATTAATGTTTATGGTTTGAATTAGGGTTTTGAGTTTAAAAGAGGGTTTTGGGTCCAAAATAGGGTTCGAAATAGGGTTTTGGATCAGAATTACGGTTTTGGGTCAATCGACTTTGGGTTAAATTTAGGGTTCTGGTTCAAATTTACGCATCTAGGTCAAATTTAGGGTATATAGTCAAAATTTTTGGTTTTGGGTTAAAATTAGGGTTTCGGTTCAAAATTAGGGTTCTGGTATAAATTTAGAGTTTAGGGGTCAAATTTTGGGTTTAGGGTTTGAATTATGGTTTTGAGTTAAAAATAGGGTTTTGGGACAAAAATAAGGTTAGAATTAAGGTTTTGGGTGTAAATTAGCGTTAGGATTATTGGTTTTGGGTCAAAATTTGGGTTTTAGGTCAAAATTAAGGTGGGTTGAGTTAAAAATAGTGTTTTGGGACAAAAAGGTTAAAATTAGGGTTTTGGGATAGGATTTAGGGTAAAATTTAGGGTTTAGGGTTTGAATTAGGGTTTTGAGTTAAAAATAGAGTTAGAATTAGGGCTTTTGATTAAAATTAGGGTTTCGGGTCAAATTTAGGGTTATGGATTAAATTTAGGGTTTAGGTCAAAATTTATGTTTTGGGTTTGAATTAGGTTTGAGTTAAAAATAGGGTTTGGGGTCCAAATTGGGTTTAGGGTTTGAGTTAAAATAGGGTTTGGGACAAATTTGGGGTTTGGGTCAAAATTAAGGTTTCGGGTTCAGTTAAAAATAGGGTTTTGGGACAAAAATAGGGTTATAATTAGGGTTTTGGGTCTAAATTAGGGTTAGAATTATGTTTTGGGTCAAAATTAGGGTTTAGGGTTTGAATTAGGGTTTAGAGTTAATATAGGCTTTTGGGTCAAAAATAGGGTTCGAATTAGGGTTTTGGGTTAAAATTAGGGTTTTGGGTCAAAATTAGGGTTTATGGTCAAAATTAGGGTTTATGGTTTGAATTAGGGTTTTGAGTTTAAAATAGGGTTTAGGGTCAAAATTGGGGTTCTGGGTCAAAATTTCGGTTTTGGGTTAAAATTAGTGTTCAGGGTTTGAATTAGGGTTTTGACTAAAAAATAGGGTTTTGGTCTAAATTATGGTTAGAATTAGGGTTTTGGGTGAAAATTACGGCTTTTGGTTAAAACAAGGGTTCTGGGTCAAATTTAGTGTTCTGGGTTAAATTTAGGGTTTAGGGTCAAAATTTAGGTTTTTGGGTTTGAATTAGGGTTTTGAGTTAAAAATAGGGTTTCAGACATAAAAATGGTTGGAATTAGGGTTTTGGGTCTAGATTAGGGGTAGAATTAGGTTTTAGGGTCAAAATTTGGGTGTTGGTTAAAAATAAGGGTTTTGGGTCTAAATTAAGGCTTTGGGACCAAATTTAGGTTTAGGGTTTGAATTAGGATTTTGAGTTAAAAATAGGGTTTGGGGACAAAAATAGGGTTAGAATTAGGGTTTTGGGTCTAAACTAGGGTTAGAAATAGGGTTTTGGGTCAAATTTTGGGTTTTCGGTCAAAATTAAGGTTTCGGGTTTTGAGTTAAAAATAGGGTTTTCGGACAAAATTAGGGTTAGAATGAGGGTTTTGGGTCTAAATTAGGTTTAGAATTAGGTTTTGGGTCAAATTTAGGGTTTAGGGTCAAAATTAGGGTTTAGGGTTTGAATTAAGGTTTTAGGTCACAATTAGGGTTTTGGGTCAAAATTAGGGCTTTGGGACAAAACTAGTTTTTAGGGTTGAGGTAAAAATAGGGTTTTGGGTCAAAAATAGGGTTTTGGTCAAAATTAGGGTTTGGGTCAAATTTAGGGTTTAGGGTTAGAATTAGGGTTTTGAGTTTAAAATAGTGTTTTGGGTCAAAAATAGGGTTGAATTAGGGTTTTGGATCGAATTAGGGTTTTGGGTCAAAATTAGGGTTGGGTCATATTTAGGGTTTGGGGTCAAAATTAATGTTTATGGTTTGAATTAGGGTTTTGAGTTTAAAATAGGGTTTTGGGTCCAAAATAGGGTTCGAAATAGGGTTTTGGATCAGAATTACGGTTTTGGGTCAATCAGCTTTGGGTTAAAATTAGGGTTTGGGTCAAATTTACGATTCTCGGTTAAATTTAGGGTTTAGAGTCAAAATTTTGGGTTTTGGGTTAAAATTAGGGTTTTGGTCAAAATTAGGGTTCTGGTATAAATTTAGAGTTTAGGGTCAAATTTTGGGTTTAGGGTTTGAATTATGGTTTTGAGTTAAAAATAGGGTTTTGGGACAAAAATAAGGTTAGAATTAAGGTTTTGGGTGTAAATTAGCGTTAGGATTAGGGGTTTTGGGTCAAAATTTGGGTTTTAGGTCAAAATTAAGGTTTCGGGTTGAGTTAAAAATAGTGTTTTGGGACAAAAATTGGGTTAGAATTAGGGTTTTGGGATAGGATTTAGGGTCAAATTTAGGGTTTAGGGTTTGAATTAGGGTTTTGAGTTAAAAATAGAGTTAGAATTAGGGCTTTTGGTTAAAATTAGGCTTCTGGGTCAAATTTAGGGTTATGGATTAAATTTAGGGTTTAGGGTCAAAATTTATGTTTTGGGTTTGAATTAGGGTTTGAGTTAAAAATAGGTTTTGGGGTCCAAATTTGGGTTTAGGGTTTGAGTTAAAAATAGGGTTTGGGACAAATTTGGGGTTTGGGTCAAAATTAAGGTTTCGGGTTGAGTTAAAAATAGGGTTTTGGGACAAAAATAGGGTTATAATTAGGGTTTTGGGTCTAAATTAGGGTTAGAATTATGTTTTGGGTCAAAATTAGGGTTTAGGGTTTGAATTAGGGTTTAGAGTTAATATAGGCTTTTGGGTCAAAAATAGGGTTCGAATTAGGGTTTTGGGTTAAAATTAGGGTTTTGGGTCAAAATTAGGGTTTATGGTCAAAATTAGGGTTTATGGTTTGAATTAGGGTTTTGAGTTTAAAATAGGGTTTAGGGTCAAAATTGGGGTTCTGGGTCAAAATTTCGGTTTTGGGTTAAAATTAGTGTTCAGGGTTTGAATTAGGGTTTTGACTAAAAAATAGGGTTTTGGTCTAAATTATGGTTAGAATTAGGGTTTTGGGTGAAAATTACGGCTTTTGGTTAAAACAAGGGTTCTGGGTCAAATTTAGTGTTCTGGGTTAAATTTAGGGTTTAGGGTCAAAATTTAGGTTTTTGGGTTTGAATTAGGGTTTTGAGTTAAAAATAGGGTTTCAGACATAAAAATGGTTGGAATTAGGGTTTTGGGTCTAGATTAGGGGTAGAATTAGGTTTTAGGGTCAAAATTTGGGTGTTGGTTAAAAATAAGGGTTTTGGGTCTAAATTAAGGCTTTGGGACCAAATTTAGGTTTAGGGTTTGAATTAGGATTTTGAGTTAAAAATAGGGTTTGGGGACAAAAATAGGGTTAGAATTAGGGTTTTGGGTCTAAACTAGGGTTAGAAATAGGGTTTTGGGTCAAATTTTGGGTTTTCGGTCAAAATTAAGGTTTCGGGTTTTGAGTTAAAAATAGGGTTTTCGGACAAAATTAGGGTTAGAATGAGGGTTTTGGGTCTAAATTAGGTTTAGAATTAGGTTTTGGGTCAAATTTAGGGTTTAGGGTCAAAATTAGGGTTTAGGGTTTGAATTAAGGTTTTAGGTCACAATTAGGGTTTTGGGTCAAAATTAGGGCTTTGGGACAAAACTAGTTTTTAGGGTTGAGGTAAAAATAGGGTTTTGGGTCAAAAATAGGGTTTCGGTTCAAAAGTAGGGTTTAGGGTCAAATTTAGGGTTTAGGGTTTGAATTAGGGTTTTGAGTTTAAAATAGTGTTTTGGGTCAAAAATAGGGTTCGAATTAGGGTTTTGGATCAGAATTAGGGTTTTGGGTCAAAATTAGGGTTCTGGGTCAAATTTAGGGTTTGGGGTCAAAATTAATGTTTATGGTTTGAATTAGGGTTTTGAGTTTAAAATAGGGTTTTGGGTCCAAAATAGGGTTCGAAATAGGGTTTTGGATCAGAATTACGGTTTTGGGTCAATCAGCTTTGGGTTAAAATTAGGGTTCTGGGTCAAATTTACGATTCTCGGTTAAATTTAGGGTTTAGAGTCAAAATTTTGGGTTTTGGGTTAAAATTAGGGTTTCGGGTCAAAATTAGGGTTCTGGTATAAATTTAGAGTTTAGGGTCAAATTTTGGGTTTAGGGTTTGAATTATGGTTTTGAGTTAAAAATAGGGTTTTGGGACAAAAATAAGGTTAGAATTAAGGTTTTGGGTGTAAATTAGCGTTAGGATTAGGGTTTTGGGTCAAAATTTGGGTTTTAGGTCAAAATTAAGGTTTCGGGTTGAGTTAAAAATAGTGTTTTGGGACAAAAATTGGGTTAGAATTAGGGTTTTGGGATAGGATTTAGGGTCAAATTTAGGGTTTAGGGTTTGAATTAGGGTTTTGAGTTAAAAATAGAGTTAGAATTAGGGCTTTTGGTTAAAATTAGGCTTCTGGGTCAAATTTAGGGTTATGGATTAAATTTAGGGTTTAGGGTCAAAATTTATGTTTTTGGGTTTGAATTAGGGTTTTGAGTTAAAAATAGGGTTTTGGGGTCCAAATTTGGGTTTAGGGTTTTGAGTTAAAAATAGGGTTGGGCAAAATTTGGGGTTGGAAATTGGTTGTTGGTTAAAAATAGGGTTTTGGGACAAAAATAGGGTTATAATTAGGGTTTTGGGTCTAAATTAGGGTTAGAATTATGTTTTGGGTCAAAATTAGGGTTTAGGGTTTGAATTAGGGTTTAGAGTTAATATAGGCTTTTGGGTCAAAAATAGGGTTCGAATTAGGGTTTTGGGTTAAAATTAGGGTTTTGGGTCAAAATTAGGGTTTATGGTCAAAATTAGGGTTTATGGTTTGAATTAGGGTTTTGAGTTTAAAATAGGGTTTAGGGTCAAAATTGGGGTTCTGGGTCAAAATTTCGGTTTTGGGTTAAAATTAGTGTTCAGGGTTTGAATTAGGGTTTTGACTAAAAAATAGGGTTTTGGTCTAAATTATGGTTAGAATTAGGGTTTTGGGTGAAAATTACGGCTTTTGGTTAAAACAAGGGTTCTGGGTCAAATTTAGTGTTCTGGGTTAAATTTAGGGTTTAGGGTCAAAATTTAGGTTTTTGGGTTTGAATTAGGGTTTTGAGTTAAAAATAGGGTTTCAGACATAAAAATGGTTGGAATTAGGGTTTTGGGTCTAGATTAGGGGTAGAATTAGGTTTTAGGGTCAAAATTTGGGTGTTGGTTAAAAATAAGGGTTTTGGGTCTAAATTAAGGCTTTGGGACCAAATTTAGGTTTAGGGTTTGAATTAGGATTTTGAGTTAAAAATAGGGTTTGGGGACAAAAATAGGGTTAGAATTAGGGTTTTGGGTCTAAACTAGGGTTAGAAATAGGGTTTTGGGTCAAATTTTGGGTTTTCGGTCAAAATTAAGGTTTCGGGTTTTGAGTTAAAAATAGGGTTTTCGGACAAAATTAGGGTTAGAATGAGGGTTTTGGGTCTAAATTAGGTTTAGAATTAGGTTTTGGGTCAAATTTAGGGTTTAGGGTCAAAATTAGGGTTTAGGGTTTGAATTAAGGTTTTAGGTCACAATTAGGGTTTTGGGTCAAAATTAGGGCTTTGGGACAAAACTAGTTTTTAGGGTTGAGGTAAAAATAGGGTTTTGGGTCAAAAATAGGGTTTGGTCAAAATTAGGGTTGGGTAAAATTTAGTTTTTAGGGTTTGAATTAGGGTTTTGAGTTTAAAATAGTGTTTTGGGTCAAAAATAGGGTTCGAATTAGGGTTTTGGATCAGAATTAGGGATTTGGGTCAAAATTAGGGTTCTGGGTCAAATTTAGGGTTTGGGGTCAAAATTAATGTTTATGGTTTGAATTAGGGTTTTGAGTTTAAAATAGGGTTTTGGGTCCAAAATAGGGTTCGAAATAGGGTTTTGGATCAGAATTACGGTTTTGGGTCAATCAGCTTTGGGTTAAAATTAGGGTTCTGGGTCAAATTTACGATTCTCGGTTAAATTTAGGGTTTAGAGTCAAAATTTTGGGTTTTGGGTTAAAATTAGGGTTTCGGGTCAAAATTAGGGTTCTGGTATAAATTTAGAGTTTAGGGTCAAATTTTGGGTTTAGGGTTTGAATTATGGTTTTGAGTTAAAAATAGGGTTTTGGGACAAAAATAAGGTTAGAATTAAGGTTTTGGGTGTAAATTAGCGTTAGGATTAGGGTTTTGGGTCAAAATTTGGGTTTTAGGTCAAAATTAAGGTTTCGGGTTGAGTTAAAAATAGTGTTTTGGGACAAAAATTGGGTTAGAATTAGGGTTTTGGGATAGGATTTAGGGTCAAATTTAGGGTTTAGGGTTTGAATTAGGGTTTTGAGTTAAAAATAGAGTTAGAATTAGGGCTTTTGGTTAAAATTAGGCTTCTGGGTCAAATTTAGGGTTATGGATTAAATTTAGGGTTTAGGGTCAAAATTTATGTTTTGGGTTTGAATTAGGGTTTTGAGTTAAAAATAGGGTTTGGGGTCCAAATTTGGGTTTAGGGTTTAATATAGGGTTTTGGGACAAAATTTGGGGTTTGGGTCAAAATTAAGGTTTCGGGTTCAGTTAAAAATAGGGTTTTGGGACAAAAATAGGGTTATAATTAGGGTTTTGGGTCTAAATTAGGGTTAGAATTATGTTTTGGGTCAAAATTAGGGTTTAGGGTTTGAATTAGGGTTTAGAGTTAATATAGGCTTTTGGGTCAAAAATAGGGTTCGAATTAGGGTTTTGGGTTAAAATTAGGGTTTTGGGTCAAAATTAGGGTTTATGGTCAAAATTAGGGTTTATGGTTTGAATTAGGGTTTTGAGTTTAAAATAGGGTTTAGGGTCAAAATTGGGGTGGTCAAAATTTGGTTTTGGGTTAAAATTAGTGTTCAGGGTTTGAATTAGGGTTTTGACTAAAAAATAGGGTTTTGTTCTAAATTATTGTTAGAATTAGGGTTTTGGGTGAAAATTACGGCTTTTGGTTAAAAAAAGGGTTAAGGGTCAAATTTATTGTTTGGGTTAAATTTAGGGTTTAGGGTCAAAATTTAGGTTTTTGGGTTTGAATTAGGGTTTTGAGTTAAAAATAGGGTTTCAGACATAAAAATGGTTGGAATTAGGGTTTTGGGTCTAGATTAGGGGTAGAATTAGGTTTTAGGGTCAAAATTTGGGTGTTGGTTAAAAATAAGGGTTTTGGGTCTAAATTAAGGCTTTGGGACCAAATTTAGGTTTAGGGTTTGAATTAGGATTTTGAGTTAAAAATAGGGTTTGGGGACAAAAATAGGGTTAGAATTAGGGTTTTGGGTCTAAACTAGGGTTAGAAATAGGGTTTTGGGTCAAATTTTGGGTTTTCGGTCAAAATTAAGGTTTCGGGTTTTGAGTTAAAAATAGGGTTTTCGGACAAAATTAGGGTTAGAATGAGGGTTTTGGGTCTAAATTAGGTTTAGAATTAGGTTTTGGGTCAAATTTAGGGTTTAGGGTCAAAATTAGGGTTTAGGGTTTGAATTAAGGTTTTAGGTCACAATTAGGGTTTTGGGTCAAAATTAGGGCTTTGGGACAAAACTAGTTTTTAGGGTTGAGGTAAAAATAGGGTTTTGGGTCAAAAATAGGGTTTGGTCAAAATTAGGTTTGGGTCAAATATAGGGTTTAGGGTTTGAATTAGGGTTTTGAGTTTAAAATAGTGTTTTGGGTCAAAAATAGGGTTCGAATTATGGTTTTGGATCAGAATTAGGGTTTTGGGTCAAAATTAGGGTTTGGGTCAAATTTAGGGTTTGGGGTCAAAATTAATGTTTATGGTTTGAATTAGGGTTTTGAGTTTAAAATAGGGTTTTGGGTCCAAAATAGGGTTCGAAATAGGGTTTTGGATCAGAATTACGGTTTTGGGTCAATCAGCTTTGGGTTAAAATTAGGGTTTGGGTCAAATTTACGATTCTCGGTTAAATTTAGGGTTTAGAGTCAAAATTTTGGGTTTTGGGTTAAAATTAGGTTTTGGTCAAAATTAGGGTTCTGGTATAAATTTAGAGTTTAGGGTCAAATTTTGGGTTTAGGGTTTGAATTATGGTTTTGAGTTAAAAATAGGGTTTTGGGACAAAAATAAGGTTAGAATTAAGGTTTTGGGTGTAAATTAGCGTTAGGATTAGGGTTTTGGGTCAAAATTTGGGTTTTAGGTCAAAATTAAGGTTTCGGGTTGAGTTAAAAATAGTGTTTTGGGACAAAAATTGGGTTAGAATTAGGGTTTTGGGATAGGATTTAGGGTCAAATTTAGGGTTTAGGGTTTGAATTAGGGTTTTGAGTTAAAAATAGAGTTAGAATTAGGGCTTTTGGTTAAAATTAGGCTTCTGGGTCAAATTTAGGGTTATGGATTAAATTTAGGGTTTAGGGTCAAAATTTATGTTTTTGGGTTTGAATTAGGGTTTTGAGTTAAAAATAGGGTTTTGGGGTCCAAATTTGGGTTTAGGGTTTGATTAAAAATAGGGTTTGGGACAAAATTTGGGGTTTGGGTCAAAAATTTATTAAAAATAGGGTTTTGGGACAAAAATAGGGTTATAATTAGGGTTTTGGGTCTAAATTAGGGTTAGAATTATGTTTTGGGTCAAAATTAGGGTTTAGGGTTTGAATTAGGGTTTAGAGTTAATATAGGCTTTTGGGTCAAAAATAGGGTTCGAATTAGGGTTTTGGGTTAAAATTAGGGTTTTGGGTCAAAATTAGGGTTTATGGTCAAAATTAGGGTTTATGGTTTGAATTAGGGTTTTGAGTTTAAAATAGGGTTTAGGGTCAAAATTGGGGTTCGGGTCAAAATTTCGGTTTTGGGTTAAAATTAGTGTTTAGGGGTGTGAATTAGGGTTTTGACTAAAAAATAGGGTTTTGGTCTAAATTATGGTTAGAATTAGGGTTTTGGGTGAAAATTACGGCTTTTGGTTAAAACAAGGGTTCTGGGTCAAATTTAGTGTTCTGGGTTAAATTTAGGGTTTAGGGTCAAAATTTAGGTTTTTGGGTTTGAATTAGGGTTTTGAGTTAAAAATAGGGTTTTGGGACATAAAAATGGTTGGAATTAGGGTTTTGGGTCTAGATTAGGGGTAGAATTAGGTTTTAGGGTCAAAATTTGGGTGTTGGTTAAAAATAAGGGTTTTGGGTCTAAATTAAGGCTTTGGGACCAAATTTAGGTTTAGGGTTTGAATTAGGATTTTGAGTTAAAAATAGGGTTTGGGGACAAAAATAGGGTTAGAATTAGGGTTTTGGGTCTAAACTAGGGTTAGAAATAGGGTTTTGGGTCAAATTTTGGGTTTTCGGTCAAAATTAAGGTTTCAGGTTTTGAGTTAAAAATAGGGTTTTCGGACAAAATTAGGGTTAGAATGAGGGTTTTGGGTCTAAATTAGGTTTAGAATTAGGTTTTGGGTCAAATTTAGGGTTTAGGGTCAAAATTAGGGTTTAGGGTTTGAATTAAGGTTTTAGGTCACAATTAGGGTTTTGGGTCAAAATTAGGGCTTTGGGACAAAACTAGTTTTTAGGGTTGAGGTAAAAATAGGGTTTTGGGTCAAAAATAGGGTTTCGGGTCAAAATTAGGGTTCTGGGTCAAATTTAGGGTTTAGGGTTTGAATTAGGGTTTTGAGTTTAAAATAGTGTTTTGGGTCAAAAATAGGGTTCGAATTAGGGTTTTGGATCAGAATTAGGGTTTTGGGTCAAAATTAGGGTTCTGGGTCAAATTTAGGGTTTGGGGTCAAAATTAATGTTTATGGTTTGAATTAGGGTTTTGAGTTTAAAATAGGGTTTTGGGTCCAAAATAGGGTTCGAAATAGGGTTTTGGATCAGAATTACGGTTTTGGGTCAATCAGCTTTGGGTTAAAATTAGGGTTCTGGGTCAAATTTACGATTCTCGGTTAAATTTAGGGTTTAGAGTCAAAATTTTGGGTTTTGGGTTAAAATTAGGGTTTCGGGTCAAAATTAGGGTTCTGGTATAAATTTAGAGTTTAGGGTCAAATTTTGGGTTTAGGGTTTGAATTATGGTTTTGAGTTAAAAATAGGGTTTTGGGACAAAAATAAGGTTAGAATTAAGGTTTTGGGTGTAAATTAGCGTTAGGATTAGGGTTTTGGGTCAAAATTTGGGTTTTAGGTCAAAATTAAGGTTTCGGGTTGAGTTAAAAATAGTTTTTTGGGAAAAAATGTGTGTTAGAATTAGGGTTTTGGGATAGGATTTAGGGTCAAATTTAGGGTTTAGGGTTTGAATTAGGGTTTTGAGTTAAAAATAGAGTTAGAATTAGGGCTTTTGGTTAAAATTAGGCTTCTGGGTCAAATTTAGGGTTATGGATTAAATTTAGGGTTTAGGGTCAAAATTTATGTTTTTGGGTTTGAATTAGGGTTTTGAGTTAAAAATAGGGTTTTGGGGTCCAAATTTGGGTTTAGGGTTTTGAGTTAAAAATAGGGTTTTGGGACAAAATTTGGGGTTTGGGTCAAAATTAAGGTTTCGGGTTGAGTTAAAAATAGGGTTTTGGGACAAAAATAGGGTTATAATTAGGGTTTTGGGTCTAAATTAGGGTTAGAATTATGTTTTGGGTCAAAATTAGGGTTTAGGGTTTGAATTAGGGTTTAGAGTTAATATAGGCTTTTGGGTCAAAAATAGCCTTCGAATTAGGGTTTTGGGTTAAAATTAGGGTTTTGGGTCAAAATTAGGGTTTATGGTCAAAATTAGGGTTTATGGTTTGAATTAGGGTTTTGAGTTTAAAATAGGGTTTAGGGTCAAAATTGGGGTTCTGGGTCAAAATTTCGGTTTTGGGTTAAAATTAGTGTTCAGGGTTTGAATTAGGGTTTTGACTAAAAAATAGGGTTTTGGTCTAAATTATGGTTAGAATTAGGGTTTTGGGTGAAAATTACGGCTTTTGGTTAAAACAAGGGTTCTGGGTCAAATTTAGTGTTCTGGGTTAAATTTAGGGTTTAGGGTCAAAATTTAGGTTTTTGGGTTTGAATTAGGGTTTTGAGTTAAAAATAGGTTTTCAGACATAAAAATGGTTGGAATTAGGGTTTTGGGTCTAGATTAGGGGTAGAATTAGGTTTTAGGGTCAAAATTTGGGTGTTGGTTAAAAATAAGGGTTTTGGGTCTAAATTAAGGCTTTGGGACCAAATTTAGGTTTAGGGTTTGAATTAGGATTTTGAGTTAAAAATAGGGTTTGGGGACAAAAATAGGGTTAGAATTAGGGTTTTGGGTCTAAACTAGGGTTAGAAATAGGGTTTTGGGTCAAATTTTGGGTTTTCGGTCAAAATTAAGGTTTCGGGTTTTGAGTTAAAAATAGGGTTTTCGGACAAAATTAGGGTTAGAATGAGGGTTTTGGGTCTAAATTAGGTTTAGAATTAGGTTTTGGGTCAAATTTAGGGTTTAGGGTCAAAATTAGGGTTTAGGGTTTGAATTAAGGTTTTAGGTCACAATTAGGGTTTTGGGTCAAAATTAGGGCTTTGGGACAAAACTAGTTTTTAGGGTTGAGGTAAAAATAGGGTTTTGGGTCAAAAATAGGGTTTCGGGTCAAAATTAGGGTTCTGGGTCAAATTTAGGGTTTAGGGTTTGAATTAGGGTTTTGAGTTTAAAATAGTGTTTTGGGTCAAAAATAGGGTTCGAATTAGGGTTTTGGATCAGAATTAGGGTTTTGGGTCAAAATTAGGGTTCTGGGTCAAATTTAGGGTTTGGGGTCAAAATTAATGTTTATGGTTTGAATTAGGGTTTTGAGTTTAAAATAGGGTTTTGGGTCCAAAATAGGGTTCGAAATAGGGTTTTGGATCAGAATTACGGTTTTGGGTCAATCAGCTTTGGGTTAAAATTAGGGTTCTGGGTCAAATTTACGATTCTCGGTTAAATTTAGGGTTTAGAGTCAAAATTTTGGGTTTTGGGTTAAAATTAGGGTTTCGGGTCAAAATTAGGGTTCTGGTATAAATTTAGAGTTTAGGGTCAAATTTTGGGTTTAGGGTTTGAATTATGGTTTTGAGTTAAAAATAGGGTTTTGGGACAAAAATAAGGTTAGAATTAAGGTTTTGGGTGTAAATTAGCGTTAGGATTAGGGTTTTGGGTCAAAATTTGGGTTTTAGGTCAAAATTAAGGTTTCGGGTTGAGTTAAAAATAGTGTTTTGGGACAAAAATTGGGTTAGAATTAGGGTTTTGGGATAGGATTTAGGGTCAAATTTAGGGTTTAGGGTTTGAATTAGGGTTTTGAGTTAAAAATAGAGTTAGAATTAGGGCTTTTGGTTAAAATTAGGCTTCTGGGTCAAATTTAGGGTTATGGATTAAATTTAGGGTTTAGGGTCAAAATTTATGTTTTTGGGTTTGAATTAGGGTTTTGAGTTAAAAATAGGGTTTTGGGGTCCAAATTTGGGTTTAGGGTTTTGAGTTAAAAATAGGGTTTTGGGACAAAATTTGGGGTTTGGGTCAAAATTAAGGTTTCGGGTTGAGTTAAAAATAGGGTTTTGGGACAAAAATAGGGTTATAATTAGGGTTTTGGGTCTAAATTAGGGTTAGAATTATGTTTTGGGTCAAAATTAGGGTTTAGGGTTTGAATTAGGGTTTAGAGTTAATATAGGCTTTTGGGTCAAAAATAGGGTTCGAATTAGGGTTTTGGGTTAAAATTAGGGTTTTGGGTCAAAATTAGGGTTTATGGTCAAAATTAGGGTTTATGGTTTGAATTAGGGTTTTGAGTTTAAAATAGGGTTTAGGGTCAATATTGGGGTTCTGGGTCCAAAATTGGGTTTTGGGTTAAAATTAGTGTTCAGGGTTTGAATTAGGGTTTTGACTAAAAAATAGGGTTTTGGCTCTAAGTTAGAGTTAGAATTAGGGTTTTGGGTCAAAATTACGGGTTTTGGTTAAAAAAAAGGGTTGGGTCAAATTTAGTGTTAGGTTAAATTTAGGGTTTAGGGTCAAAATTTAGGTTTTTGGGTTTGAATTAGGGTTTTGAGTTAAAAATAGGGTTTCAGACATAAAAATGGTTGGAATTAGGGTTTTGGGTCTAGATTAGGGGTAGAATTAGGTTTTAGGGTCAAAATTTGGGTGTTGGTTAAAAATAAGGGTTTTGGGTCTAAATTAAGGCTTTGGGACCAAATTTAGGTTTAGGGTTTGAATTAGGATTTTGAGTTAAAAATAGGGTTTGGGGACAAAAATAGGGTTAGAATTAGGGTTTTGGGTCTAAACTAGGGTTAGAAATAGGGTTTTGGGTCAAATTTTGGGTTTTCGGTCAAAATTAAGGTTTCGGGTTTTGAGTTAAAAATAGGGTTTTCGGACAAAATTAGGGTTAGAATGAGGGTTTTGGGTCTAAATTAGGTTTAGAATTAGGTTTTGGGTCAAATTTAGGGTTTAGGGTCAAAATTAGGGTTTAGGGTTTGAATTAAGGTTTTAGGTCACAATTAGGGTTTTGGGTCAAAATTAGGGCTTTGGGACAAAATTAGTTTTTAGGGTTGAGTTAAAAATAGGGTTTTGGGTCAAAAATAGGGTTTCGGGTCAAAATTAGGGTTCTGGGTCAAATTTAGGGTTTAGGGTTTGAATTAGGGTTTTGAGTTTAAAATAGTGTTTTGGGTCAAAAATAGGGTTCGAATTAGGGTTTTGGATCAGAATTAGGGTTTTGGGTCAAAATTAGGGTTCTGGGTCAAATTTAGGGTTTGGGGTCAAAATTAATGTTTATGGTTTGAATTAGGGTTTTGAGTTTAAAATAGGGTTTTGGGTCCAAAATAGGGTTCGAAATAGGGTTTTGGATCAGAATTACGGTTTTGGGTCAATCAGCTTTGGGTTAAAATTAGGGTTCTAGGTCAAATTTTCGATTCTGGGTTAAATTTAGGGTTTAGGGTCAAAATTTTGTGTTTTGGGTTAAAATTAGGGTTTCGGGTCAAAATTAGGGTTCTGGTATAAATTTAGAGTTTAGGGTCAAATTTTGGGTTTAGGGTTTGAATTATGGTTTTGAGTTAAAAATAGGGTTTTGGGACAAAAATAAGGTTAGAATTAAGGTTTTGGGTGTAAATTAGCGTTAGGATTAGGGTTTTGGGTCAAAATTTGGGTTTTAGGTCAAAATTAAGGTTTCGGGTTGAGTTAAAAATAGTGTTTTGGGACAAAAATTGGGTTAGAATTAGGGTTTTGGGATAGGATTTAGGGTCAAATTTAGGGTTTAGGGTTTGAATTAGGGTTTTGAGTTAAAAATAGAGTTAGAATTAGGGGTTTGGGTTAAAATTTGGGTTTCGGGTCAAAATTAGTGTTCTGGGTTACATTTAGGTCAAATATTGGGTTTTGGGTTTGAATTAGGGTTTTGAGTAAAAAGGATTTTGGGACAAAAATAGGGTTATAATTAGGGTATGCGTCTAAATTAGGGTTAGTGTTAGGGTTTTGGGTCTAATTTGGCATTTTTAGGTCAATGGTTTTGGGTCAAAATTAGGGATTTGGGTCAAAAATTCGGTTTTGGGTCCAAAATAGGGTTTTGGGTCAAAACTAGGGTTCCGGGATTGAATTAGGGTTTTGACTAAAAAATAGGGTTTTCGGTCTCAATTAGGGTTAGAATTAGGGTTTTGGGTCAAAATTAGCGCTTTTGGTTAAAATTAGGCTTCTGGGTCAAATTTATGGTTATGGATTAAATTTAGGGTTTATGGTCAAAATTTATGTTTTTGGGTTTGAATTAGGGTTTTGAGTTAAAAATAGGGTTTTGGGTCCAAATTTGGGTTTAGGGTTTTGAGTTAAAAATAGGGTTTTGGGACAAAATTTGGGTTTTGGGTCAAAATTAAGATTTCGGGTTGAGTTAAAAATAGGGTTTTGGGACAAAAATAGGGTTATAATTAGGGTTTTGGGTCTAAATTAGGGTTAGAATTAGGTTTTGGGTCAAAATTAGGGTTTTAGGATTAGGTAGTTTAGGTTAATATAGGCTTTTGGGTCAAAAATAGGGTTGAATTAGGGTTTTGGGTTAAAATTAGGGTTTTGGGTCAAATTAGGGTTGGGTCAAAATTAGGGTTTATGGTCAAAGGTTTATGGTTTGAATTAGGGTTTTGAGTTTAAAATAGGGTTTAGGGTCAAAATTGGGGTTTTGGGTCAAAATTCGGTTTTGGGTTAAAATTAGGGTTTAGGGTTTGAATTAGGGTTTTGACTAAAAATAGGGTTTTGGTCTAAATTAGGGTTAGAATTAGGGTTTTGGGTCAAAGGCTTTTGGTTAAAATTAGGGTTTTGGGTCAAAATTAGGGCTTTGGGACGAAATTAGTTTTTAGGGTTTAGGGTCAAAATTTAGGTTTTTGGGTTTGAATTAGGGTTTTGAGTTAAAAATAGGGTTTCGGACATAAAAATGGTTGGAATTAGGGTTTTGGGTCTAAATTAGGGTTAGAATTAGGTTTTAGGGTCAAAATTTGGGTGTTGGTTAAAAATAAGGGTTTTGGGTCTAAATTAAGGCTTTGGGACCAAATTTAGGTTTAGGGTTTGAATTAGGATTTTGAGTTAAAAATAGGGTTTGGGGACAAAAATAGGGTTAGAATTAGGGTTTTGGGTCTAAACTAGGGTTAGAAATAGGGTTTTGGGTCAAATTTTGGGTTTTCGGTCAAAATTAAGGTTTCGGGTTATGAGTTAAAAATAGGGTTTCCGGACAAAATTAGGGTTACAATTAGGGTTTTGGGTCTAAATTAGGTTTAGAATTAGGTTTTGGGTCAAATTTAGGGTTTAGGGTCAAAATTAGGGTTTAGGGTTTGAATTAAGGTTTTAGGTCAAAATTAGGGTTTATGGTCCAAATTAGGGCTTTGTGACAAAATTAGTTTTAGGGTTGAGGTAAATAGGGTTTGGGTAAAATAGTTTGGGTAAAATTAGGGTTTGAGTTAAAAATAGGGTTTGGGTAAATTAGGGTTTGAAATTAGGTTTTGAGGTCAAAATTAGGAATTAGGTTTTGGGTCAAATTAGGGTTTTGGGTAAAAATAAGGGTTTTGGGTTAAATTTAGGGTTTTGGGTCAAAATTTAGGTTTAGGGTTTGAATTAGGGTTTTGAGTTAAAAATAGGGTTTGGGGACAAAATAGTTAAATTAGGGTTTGGGAAATATTGGGTTTTTTATTATGTTAAATAGGTTTGGCATTTAGAAGGTTTTGGTCAATTAGGTTTAGGGTCAAAATTAGGGTTTGTTAAAATTAGGGTTTTGGGTTAGGTTTTGGGTAAATTAGGTTGGATTTTTGGGTTAAAATTAGGTTTTGGGTCAAAAATAGGGTTTTGGGTCAAAATTAGGGTCAAAATTTGGGTTTAGGGTCAAATTTAGGGTTTAGGGTTTGAATTAGGGTTTTGAGTTTAAAATAGGGTTTTGGGTCAAAATAGTTGAATTAGGTTTTTTAATTAGGTTTTGGGTCAAATTAGGGTTTGGGTCAAATTAAGGTTTGGGGTCATTAGGTTTGGTTTGAATTAGGGTTTGAGTTTAAAATAGGGTTTTTGGTCAAAAATTGGGTCGAAATAGGGTTTTGATCAATTATTTGGGTCAATGGTTTGGGTTAAATTAGGTTTTGGTCAAATTAGTTTGAGTTACATTAGGGTTTAGGTCAAAATTTAGGTTTTGGGTTAAAATTAGGGTTTTGGGTCAAAATTAGGGTTTGGATTAAATTTAGAGTTTAGGTCAAATTTGGTTTAGGGTTTTATGGTTTTGAGTTAAAATAGTTTAGGGTTAAAATATTTTTATAGTAAATTAGGGTTTGGGACAAAATTTGGGTTTTGGGTCAAAATTAAGTTTTATGGTTGAGTTAAAAATAGGGTTTTGGGACAAAAATAGGGTTATAATTAGGGTTTTTGTTCTAAATTAGGGTTAGAATTATGTTTTGGGTCAAAATTAGGTTTAGGGTTTGAATTAGGGTTTAGAGTTAATATAGGCTTTTGGGTCAAAAATAGGGTTGAATTAGGGTTTTGGGTTAAAATTAGGGTTTTGGGTCAAAATTAGGGTTTATGGTCAAAATTAGGGTTTAGTTTGAATTAGGGTTTTGAGTTTAAAATAGGGTTTAGGGTCAAAATTGGGGTTTTGGGTCAAAATTTGGTTTTGGTTTAAAATTAGTGTTTAGGGTTTGAATTAGGGTTTTGACTAAAAAATAGGGTTTTGGTCTAAATGAGGGTTAGAATTAGGGTTTTGGGTCAAAATTGCTTTTGGTTAAAATTATTGTTTTGGGTCAAATTTAGTGTTCTGGGTTAAATTTAGGGTTTAGGGTCAAAATTTAGGTTTTTGGGTTTGAATTAGGGTTTTGAGTTAAAAATAGGGTTTCGGACATAAAAATGGTTGGAATTAGGGTTTTGGGTCTAATTTAGGGTTAGAATTAGGTTTTAGGGTCAAAATTTGGGTGTTGGTTAAAAATAAGGGTTTTGGGTCTAAATTAAGGCTTTGGAACCAAATTTAGGTTTAGAGTTTGAATTCTGATTTTGAGTTAAAAATAGGGTTTGGGGACAAAAATAGGGTTCGAATTAGGGTTTTGGGTCTAAACTAGGGTTTTGGGTCAAATTTTGGGTTTTCGGTCAAAATTAAGGTTTCGGGTTTTGAGGTAATAATAGGGTTTTCGGACAAAATTAGGGTTAGAATGAGGGTTTTGGGTCTAAATTAGGTTTAGAATTAGGTTTTGGGTCAAATTTAGGGTTTAGGGTCAAAATTAGGGTTTAGGGTTTGAATTAAGGTTTTAGGTCACAATTAGGGTTTTGGGTCAAAATTAGGGCTTTGGGACAAAATTAGTTTTTAGGGTTGAGTTAAAAATAGGGTTTTGGGTCAAAAATAGGGTTTCGGGTCAAAATTAGGGTTCTGGGTCAAATTTAGGGTTTAGGGTTTGAATTAGGGTTTTGAGTTTAAAATAGTGTTTTGGGTCAAAAATAGGGTTCGAATTAGGGTTTTGGATCAGAATTAGGGTTTTGGGTCAAAATTAGGGTTCTGGGTCAAATTTAGGGTTTGGGGTCAAAATTAATGTTTATGGTTTGAATTAGGGTTTTGAGTTTAAAATAGGGTTTTGGGTCCAAAATAGGGTTCGAAATAGGGTTTTGGATCAGAATTACGGTTTTGGGTCAATCAGCTTTGGGTTAAAATTAGGGTTCTGGGTCAAATTTACGATTCTCGGTTAAATTTAGGGTTTAGGGTCCAAATTTTGGGTTTTGGGTCAAAATTAGGGTTTCGGGTCAAAATTAGGGTTCTGGTATAAATTTAGAGTTTAGGGTCAAATTTTGGGTTTAGGGTTTGAATTATGGTTTTGAGTTAAAAATAGGGTTTTGGGACAAAAATAAGGTTAGAATTAAGGTTTTGGGTGTAAATTAGCGTTAGGATTAGGGTTTTGGGTCAAAATTTGGGTTTTAGGTCAAAATTAAGGTTTCGGGTTGAGTTAAAAATAGTGTTTTGGGACAAAAATTGGGTTAGAATTAGGGTTTTGGGATAGGATTTAGGGTCAAATTTAGGGTTTAGGGTTTGAATTAGGGTTTTGAGTTAAAAATAGAGTTAGAATTAGGGGTTTGGGTTAAAATTTGGGTTTCGGGTCAAAATTAGTGTTCTGGGTTACATTTAGGGTTTAGGGTCAAATTTTGGGTTTAGGGATTGAATTAGGGTTTTGAGTAAAAAAAAAGGATTTTGGGACAAAAATAGGGTTATAATTAGGGGTATGCGTCTAAATTGGGGTTAGTATTAGGTTAAATTAGTTTGTTTAGGTTTTGGGTCTAAATTATGGTTTTAGGTCGAATTAGGGTTTTGGGTCAAAATTAGGATTTGGGTCAAAAATTCGGTTTTGGGTCCAAAATAGGTTTTAGGTCAAAACTAGGGTTCGGGATTGAATTAGGGTTTTGACTAAAAATAGGGTTTTCGGTCTAAATTAGGGTTAGAATTAGGGTTTTGGGTCAAAATTAGGGCTTTTGGTTAAAATTAGGCCCCGGGTCAAATTTAGGGTTATGGATTAAATTTAGGGTTTATGGTCAAAATTTATGTTTTTGGGTTTGAATTAGGGTTTTGAGTTAAAAATAGGGTTTTGGGTCCAAATTTGGGTTTAGGGTTTTGAGTTAAAAATAGGGTTTTGGGACAAAATTTGGGTTTTGGGTCAAAATTAAGGTTTCGGGTTGAGTTAAAAATAGGGTTTTGGGACAAAAATAGGGTTATAATTAGGGTTTTGGGTCTAAATTAGGGTTAGAATTATGTTTTGGGTCAAAATTAGGGTTTAGGGTTTAGAATTAATATAGGCTTTTGGGTCAAAAATAGGGTTCGAATTAGGGTTTTGGGTTAAAATTAGGGTTTTGGGTCAAAATTAGGGTTTATGGTCAAAATTAGGGTTTATGGTTTGAATTAGGGTTTTGAGTTTAAAATAGGGTTTAGGGTCAAAATTGGGGTTCTGGGTCAAAATTTCGGTTTTGGGTTAAAATTAGTGTTCAGGGTTTGAATTAGGGTTTTGACTAAAAAATAGGGTTTTGGTCTAAATTAGGGTTAGAATTAGGGTTTTGGGTCAAAATTACGGCTTTTGGTTAAAATAAGGGTTCTGGGTCAAATTTAGTGTTCTGGGTTAAATTTAGGGTTTAGGGTCAAAATTTAGGTTTTTGGGTTTGAATTAGGGTTTTGAGTTAAAAATAGGGTTTCGGACATAAAAATGGTTGGAATTAGGGTTTTGGGTCTAAATTAGGGTTAGAATTAGGTTTTAGGGTCAAAATTTGGGTGTTGGTTAAAAATAAGGGTTTTGGGTCTAAATTAAGGCTTTGGGACCAAATTTAGGTTTAGGGTTGGAATTAGGATTTTGAGTTAAAAATAGGGTTTGGGGACAAAAATAGGGTTAGAATTAGGGTTTTGGGTCTAAAATAGGGTTAGAAATAGGGTTTTGGGTCAAATTTTGGGTTTTCTGTCAAAATTAAGGTTTCGGGTTATGAGTTAAAAGTAGGGTTTCCGGACAAAATTAGGGTTAGAATGAGGGTTTTGGGTAGAATTAGGTTTTGGGTCAAATTTAGGGTTTAGGGTCAAAATTAGGGTTTAGGGTTTGAATTAAGGTTTTAGGTCACAATTAGGGTTTTGGGTCAAAATTAGGGCTTTGGGACAAAATTAGTTTTTAGGGTTGAGTTAAAAATAGGGTTTTGGGTCAAAAATAGGGTTTCGGGTCAAAATTAGGGTTCTGGGTCAAATTTAGGGTTTAGGGTTTGAATTAGGGTTTTGAGTTTAAAATAGTGTTTTGGGTCAAAAATAGGGTTCGAATTAGGGTTTTGGATCAGAATTAGGGTTTTGGGTCAAAATTAGGGTTCTGGGTCAAATTTAGGGTTTGGGGTCAAAATTAATGTTTATGGTTTGAATTAGGGTTTTGAGTTTAAAATAGGGTTTTGGGTCCAAAATAGGGTTCGAAATAGGGTTTTGGATCAGAATTACGGTTTTGGGTCAATCAGCTTTGGGTTAAAATTAGGGTTCTGGGTCAAATTTACGATTCTCGGTTAAATTTAGGGTTTAGGGTCCAAATTTTGGGTTTTGGGTCAAAATTAGGGTTTCGGGTCAAAATTAGGTTTCTGGTATAAATTTAGAGTTTAGGGTCAAATTTTGGGTTTAGGGTTTGAATTATTGTTTTGAGTTAAAAATAGGGTTTTGGGACAAAAATAAGGTTAGAATTAAGGTTTTGGGTGTAAATTAGCGTTAGGATTAGGGTTTTGGGTCAAAATTTGGGTTTTAGGTCAAAATTAAGGTTTCGGGTTGAGTTAAAAATAGTGTTTTGGGACAAAAATTGGGTTAGAATTAGAGTTTTGGGATAGGATTTAGGGTCAAATTTAGGGTTTAGGGTTTGAATTAGGGTTTTGAGTTAAAAATAGAGTTAGAATTAGGGGTTTGGGTTAAAATTTGGGTTTCGGGTCAAAATTAGTGTTCTGGGTTACATTTAGGGTTTAGGGTCAAATATTGGGTTTAGGGTTTGAATTAGGGTTTTGAGTAAAAAAAAGGATTTTGGGACAAAAATAGGGTTATAATTAGGGGTATGCGTCTAAATTAGGGTTAGTGTTAAGGTTTTGGGTCTAAATTATTGTTTTAGGTCAGAATTAGGGTTTTGGGTCAAAATTAGGGATTTGGGTCAAAAATTCGGTTTTGGGTCCAAAATAGGGTTTTGGGTCAAAACTAGGGTTCAGGGATTGAATTAGGGTTTTGACTAAAAAATAGGGTTTTCGGTCTCAATTAGGGTTAGAATTAGGGTTTTGGGTCAAAATTAGGGCTTTTGGTTAAAATTAGGCTTCTGGGTCAAATTTAGGGTTATGGATTAAATTTAGGGTTTATGGTCAAAATTTATGTTTTTGGGTTTGAATTAGGGTTTTGAGTTAAAAATAGGGTTTTGGGTCCAAAATTGGGTTTAGGGTTTTGAGTTAAAAATAGGGTTTTGGGACAAAATTTGGGTTTTGGGTCAAAATAAAGGTTTCGGGTTGAGTTAAAAATAGGGTTTTGGGACAAAAATAGGGTCATGATTAGGGTTTTGGGTCTAAATTAGGGTTAGAATTATGTTTTGGGTCAAAATTAGGGTTTAGGGTTTAGAATTAATATAGGCTTTTGGGTCAAAAATAGGGTTCGAATTAGGGTTTTGGGTTAAAATTAGGGTTTTGGGTCAAAATTAGGGTTTATGGTCAAAATTAGGGTTTATGGTTTGAATTAGGGTTTTGAGTTTAAAATAGGGTTTAGGGTCAAAATTGGGGTTCTGGGTCAAAATTTCGGTTTTGGGTTAAAATTAGTGTTCAGGGTTTGAATTAGGGTTTTGACTAAAAAATAGGGTTTTGGTCTAAATTAGGGTTAGAATTAGGGTTTTGGGTCAAAATTACGGCTTTTGGTTAAAATAAGGGTTCTGGGTCAAATTTAGTGTTCTGGGTTAAATTTAGGGTTTAGGGTCAAAATTTAGGTTTTTGGGTTTGAATTAGGGTTTTGAGTTAAAAATAGGGTTTCGGACATAAAAATGGTTGGAATTAGGGTTTTGGGTCTAAATTAGGGTTAGAATTAGGTTTTAGGGTCAAAATTTGGGTGTTGGTTAAAAATAAGGGTTTTGGGTCTAAATTAAGGCTTTGGGACCAAATTTAGGTTTAGGGTTGGAATTAGGATTTTGAGTTAAAAATAGGGTTTGGGGACAAAAATAGGGTTAGAATTAGGGTTTTGGGTCTAAAATAGGGTTAGAAATAGGGTTTTGGGTCAAATTTTGGGTTTTCTGTCAAAATTAAGGTTTCGGGTTATGAGTTAAAAGTAGGGTTTCCGGACAAAATTAGGGTTAGAATGAGGGTTTTGGGTCAAATTTAGGGTTTAGGGTCAAAATTAGGGTTTAGGGTTTGAATTAAGGTTTTAGGTCACAATTAGGGTTTTGGGTCAAAATTAGGGCTTTGGGACAAAATTAGTTTTTAGGGTTGAGTTAAAAATAGGGTTTTGGGTCAAAAATAGGGTTTCGGGTCAAAATTAGGGTTCTGGGTCAAATTTAGGGTTTAGGGTTTGAATTAGGGTTTTGAGTTTAAAATAGTGTTTTGGGTCAAAAATAGGGTTCGAATTAGGGTTTTGGATCAGAATTAGGGTTTTGGGTCAAAATTAGGGCTCTTTATCAAATTTAGGGTTTGGGGTCAAAATTAATGTTTATGGTTTGAATTAGGGTTTTGAGTTTAAAATAGGGTTTTGGGTCCAAAATAGGGTTCGAAATAGGGTTTTGGATCAGAAATATGGTTTTGGGTCAATCAGCTTTGGGTTAAAATTAGGGTTCTGGGTCAAATTTACGATTCTCGGTTAAATTTAGGGTTTAGGGTCAAAATTTTGGGTTTTGGGTTAAAATTAGGGTTTTGGGTCAAAATTAGGGTTCTGGTATAAATTTAGAGTTTAGGGTCAAATTTTGGGTTTAGGGTTTGAATTATGGTTTTGAGTTAAAAATAGGGTTTTTGGGACAAAAATAAGGTTAGAATTAAGGTTTTGGGTGTAAATTAGGGTTAGGATTAGGGTTTTGGGTCAAAATTTGGGTTTTAGGTCAAAATTAAGGTTTCGGGTTGAGTTAAAAATAGTGTTTTGGGACAAAAATTGGGTTAGAATTAGGGTTTTGGGATAGGATTTAGGGTCAAATTTAGGGTTTAGGGTTTGAATTAGGGTTTTGAGTTAAAAATAGAGTTAGAATTAGGGGTTTGGGTTAAAATTTGGGTTTCGGGTCAAAATTAGTGTTCTGGGTTACATTTAGGGTTTAGGGTCAAACTTTGGGTTTAGGGTTTGAATTAGGGTTTTGAGTAAAAAAAAGGATTTTGGGACAAAAATAGGGTTATAATTATGGGTATGCGTCTAAATTAGGGTTAGTGTTAGGGTTTTGGGTCTAAATTATTGTTTTAGGTCAGAATTAGGGTTTTGGGTCAAAATTAGGGATTTGGGTCAAAAATTCGGTTTTGGGTCCAAAATAGGGTTTTGGGTCAAAACTAGGGTTCAGGGATTGAATTAGGGTTTTGACTAAAAAATAGGGTTTTCGGTCTCAATTAGGGTTAGAATTAGGGTTTTGGGTCAAAATTAGGGCTTTTGGTTAAATTTAGGCTTTTGGGTCAAATTTAGGGTTATGGATTAAATTTAGGGTTTATGGTCAAAATTTATGTTTTTGGGTTTGAATTAGGGTTTTGAGTTAAAAATAGGGTTTTGGGTCCAAATTTGGGTTTTGGGTTTTGAGTTAAAAATTAGGGTTTATGGTTTGAATTAGGGTTTTGAGTTTAAAATAGGGTTTAGGGTCAAAATTGGGGTTCTGGGTCAAAATTTCGGTTTTGGGTTAAAATTATTGTTCAGGGTTTGAATTAGGGTTTTGACTAAAAAATTGGGTTTTGGTCTAAATTAGGGTTAGAATTAGGGTTTTGGGTCAAAATTACGGCTTTTGGTTAAAATAAAGGTTCTGGGTCAAATTTAGTGTTCTGGGTTAAATTTAGGGTTTAGGGTCAAAATTTAGGTTTTTGGGTTTGAATTAGGGTTTTGAGTTAAATATAGGGTTTCAGACATAAAAATGGTTGGAATTAGGGTTTTCGGACAAAATCAGGGTTAGAATGAGGGTTTTGGGTCTAAATTAGGTTTAGAATTAGGTTTTGGGTCAAATTTAGGGTTTAGGGTCAAAATTAGGGTTTAGGGTTTGAATTAAGGTTTTAGGTCACAATTAGGGTTTTGGGTCAAAATTAGGGCTTTGGGACAAAATTAGTTTTTAGGGTTGAGTTAAAAATAGGGTTTTGGGTCAAAAATAGGGTTTCGGGTCAAAATTAGGGTTCTAGGTCAAATTTAGGGTTTAGGGTTTGAATTAGGGTTTTGAGTTTAAAATAGTGTTTTGGGTCAAAAATAGGGTTCGAATTAGGGTTTTGGGTCAAAATTAGGGTTCTTTGTCAAATTTAGGGTTTGGGGTCAAAATTAATGTTTATGGTTTGAATTAGGGTTTTGAGTTTAAAATAGGGTTTTTGGTCCAAAATAGGGTTCGAAATAGGGTTTTGGATCAGAAATACGGTTTTGGGTCAATCAGCTTTAGGTTAAAATTAGGGTTCTGGGTCAAATTTACGATTCTCGTTTAAATTTAGGATTTAGGGTCAAAATTTTGGGTTTTGGGTTAAAATTAGGGTTTCGGGTCAAAATTAGGGTTCTGGTATAAATTTAGAGTTTAGGGTCAAATTTTGGGTTTAGGGTTTGAATTATGGTTGAGTTAAAAATAGGGTTTTGGGACAAAAATAAGGTTAGAATTAAGGTTTTGGGTGTAAATTAGCGTTAGGATTAGGGTTTTGGGTCAAAATTTGGGTTTTAGGTCAGAATTAGGGTTTTGGGGCAAAATTAGGGATTTGGGTCAAAAATTCGGTTTTGGGTCCAAAATAGGGTTTTGGGTCAAAACTAGGGTTCAGGGTTTGAATTAGGGTTTTGACTAAAAAATAGGGTTTTCGGTCTCAATTATGGTTAGAATTAGGGTTTTGGGTCAAAATTAGGGCTTTTGGGTCAAATTTAGGGTTATGGATTAAATTTAGGGTTTAAGGTCAAAATTTATGTTTTTGGGTTTGAATTAGGGTTTTGAGTTAAAAATAGGGTTTTGGGTCCAAATTTGGGTTTAGGGTTTTGAGTTAAAAATAGGGTTTTGGGACAAATTAGGGTTTTGGGTCAAAATTAAGGTTTCGGGTTGAGTTAAAAATAGGGTTTTGGGACAAAAATAGGGTTATAATTAGGGTTTTGGGTCTAAATTAGGGTTAGAATTAGGTTTTGGGTCAAAATTAGGGTTTAGGGTTTGAATTAGGGTTTAGAGTTAATATAGGCTTTTGGGTCAAAAATAGGGTTCGAATTAGGGTTTTGGGTTAAAATTAGGGTTTTGGGTCAAAATTAGGGTTTATGGTCAAAATTAGGGTTTATGGTTTGAATTAGGGTTTTGAGTTTAAAATAGGGTTTAGGGTCAAAATTGGGGTTCTGGGTCAAAATTTCGGTTTTGGGTTAAAATTAGTGTTCAGGGTTTGAATTTGGGTTTTAGGTCACAATTAGGGTTTTGGGTCAGAATTAGGGCTTTGGGACAAAATTAGTTTTTAGGGTTGAGTTAAAAATAGGTTTTTGATCAAAAATAGGGTTTCGGGTCAAAATTAGGGTTCTGGTTCAAATTTAGGGTTTAGGGTTTGAATTAGGGTTTTGAGTTTAAAATAGGGTTTGGGTCAAAAATTGGGTTCCAATTAGGGTTTTGGATCAGAATTAGGGTTCTGGGTCAAATTTAGGGTTTAGGGTCAAAATTAGGGTTTATGGTTTGAATTAGGGGTTTGAGTTTAAAATAGGGTTTTGGGTCAAAAATTGGGTTCGAAATAGGGTTTTGGATCAGAATTACTGTTTTGGGTCAATCGGCTTTGGGTTAAAATTAGGGTTCTGGGACAAATTTACGGTTCTGGGTTAAATTTAGGGTTTTAGGTTAAAATTAGGGTTTCGGGTGGGTTCTGGGTTAAATTTAGAGTTTAGGGTCAAATTTTGGGTTTAGGGATTGAATTATGGTTTTGAGTTAAAAATAGGGTTTTGGGACAAAAATAAGGTTAGAATTAAGTTTTTGTGTGTAAATTATCGTTAGGATTAGGGTTTTGGGTCAAAATTTGGGTTTTGGGTCAAAATTAAGGTTTCGGGTTGAGTTAAAAATAGTGTTTTGGGACCAAAATTGGGTTAGAATTAGGGTTTTGGGTTAGGATTTAGGGTCAAATTTAGGGTTTAGGGTTTGAATTAGGGTTTTGAGTTAAAAATAGAGTTAGAATTAGGGTTTTGGGTTAAAATTTGGGTTTCGGATCAAAATTAGTGTTCTGGGTTACATTTAGGGTTAAGGGTTTGAATTAGGGTTTTGATGAAAAAATAGGGTTTTGGGACAAAAATAGGGTTATAATTAGGGGTATGCGTCTAAATTAGGGTTAGTATTAGGGTTTTGGGTCTAAATTAGGGTTTTGGGTCTAAATTATTGTTTTAGGTCAGAATTAGGGTTTTGGGTCAAAATTAGGGATTTGGGTCAAAAATTCGGTTTTGGGTCCAAAATAGGGTTTTGGGTCAAAACTAGGGTTCAGTGTTTTGAATTTGGGTTTTGACAAAAAAATAGGGTTTTCGGTCTAAATTAGGGTTAGAATTTGGGTTTTGGGTCAAAATTAGGGATTTTGGTTAAAATTAGGCTTCTGGTTCAAATTTAGGGTTATGGATTAAATTTAGGGTTTAGGGTCAAATTTTAGGGTTTTGGGTTAAAATTAGGGTTTCGGGTCAAAATTAGGGTTCTGGTATAAATTTAGAGTTTAGGGTCAAATTTTGGGTTTAGGGATTGAATTATGGTTTTGAGTTAAAAATAGGGTTTTGGGACAAAAATAAGGTTAGAATTAAGGTTTTGGGTGTAAATTATGGTTAGGATTAGGGTTTTGGGTCAAAATTAAGGTTTCGGGTTGAGTTAAAAATAGTGTTTTGGGACAAAAATTGGGATAGAATTAGGGTTTTGGGTTAGGATTTAGGGTCAAATTTAGGGTTTAGGGTTTGAATTAGGGTTTTGAGTTAAAAATATAGTTAGAATTAGGGTTTTGGGTTAAAATTTGGGTTTCGGGTCAAAATTAGTGTTCTGGGTTACATTTAGGGTTTAGGATCAAATTTTGGGTTTAGGGTTTGAATTAGGGTTTTGAGTAAAAAATAGGGTTTTGGGACAAAAATAGGGTTATAATTAGGGGTATGCGTCTAAATTAGGGTTAGTATTAGGGTTTTGGGTCTAAATTAGGGTTTTCGGTCAAATTTAGGGTTTTGGGTCTAAATTATGGTTTTAGGTCAGAATTAGGATTTTGGGTCAAAATTAGAGATTTGGGTCAAAAATTCGGTTTTGGGTCCAAAATAGGGTTTGGGGTCAAAACTAGGGTTCAGGGTTTGAATTAGTGTTTTGACTAAAAAATACGGTTTTCGGTCTAAATTAGGGTTAGAATTAGGGTTTTGGGTCTAAATTAGGGTTAGAATTAGGTTTTGGGTCAAATTTAGGGTTTAGGGTCAAAATTAGGGTTGAGGGTTTGAATTAGGGTTTAGATTTAATATAGACTTTTGGGTCAAAAATAGGGTTCGAATTAGGGTTTTGGTTTAAAATTAGGGTTTTAGATCAAAATTTGGGTTTAGGGTCAAAATTAGGGTTTAGGGTCAAAATTGGGCTTCCGGGTCCAAAATTGGGTTTTGGGTTAAAATTAGTGTTCAGGGTTTGAATTAGGGTTTTGACTAAAAAGTAGGGTTTTGGCTTTAAATTAGAGTTAGAATTAGGATTTTGGGTCAAAATTACGGCTTTCGGTTAAAATAAAGGTTCTGGGTCAAATTTAGGGTTTTGGGTTAAATTTAGGGTTTAGGGTCAAAAATAGGGTTTTCGGACATAAAATGGGTTGGAATTAGGGTTTTGGGTCAAATTTTGGGTTTTGGGTCAAATTTAGGGTTAGAATTAGGGTTTAGGGTTTGAATTAGGGTTTTGAGTAAAAAATAGGGTTTTGGGACAAAAATAGGGTTATAATTAGGGGTATGTGTCTAAATTAGGGTTAGTATTAGGGTTTTGGGTCTAAATTAGGGTTTTGGGTCAAATTTAGGGTTCTGGGTCTAAATTATGGTTTTAGGTCAGAATTAGGGTTTTGGGTCAAAATTAGGGATTTGGGTCAAAAATTCGGTTTTGGGTCCAAAATAGGGTTTAGGGTCAAAACTAGGGTTCAGGGATTGAATTAGGGTTTTGACTAAAAAATTGGGTTTTCGGTCTAAATTAGGGTTAGAATTAGGGTTTTGGGTCAAAGTTAGGGCTTTTGGTTAAAATTAGGCTTCTGGGTCAAATTTAGGGTTATGGATTAAATTTAGGGTTTAGGGTCAAAATTTATGTTTTTGGGTTTGAATTAGGGTTTTGAATTAAAAATAGGGTTTTGGGTCCAGATTTGGGTTTAGGGTTTTGAGTTAAAAATAGGGTTTTGGTACAAAATTTGGGTTTTGGGTCAAAATTAAGGTTTCGGGTTGAGTTAAAAATAGGGTTTTGGGACAAAAATAGGGTTATAATTAGGGTTTTGGGTCTAAATTTGGGTTAGAATTGGGTTTTGGGTCAAAATTAGGGTTTAGGGTTTGAATTATGGTTTAGAGTTAATATAGGCTTTTGGGTCAAAAATAGGGTTCGAATTAGGGTTTTGGGTTAAAATTAGGGTTTTGGGTCAAAATTAGGGTTTATGGTCAAAATTAGGGTTTTTGGTTTGAATTAGGGTTTTGAGTTTAAAATAGGGTTTAGGGTCAAAATTGGGGTTCTGGGTCAAAATTTCGGTTTTGGGTTAAAATTAGTGTTCAGGGTTTGATTTAGGGTTTTGACTAAAAAATAGGGTTTTGGTCTAAATTAGGGTTTTAGGTCAAAATTACGGCTTTTGGTTAAAATAAGGGTTCTGGGTCAAATTTAGGGTTCTGGGTTAAATTTAGGGTTTAGGGTCAAAATTTAGGTTTTTGGGTTTGAATTAGGGTTTTGAGTTAAAAATAGGGTTTTCGGACATAAAAATGGTTGGAATTAGGGTTTTGGGTCTAAATTAGGGTTAGAATTAGGTTTTAGGATCATAATTTGGGTGTTGGTTAAAAATAAGGGTTTTGGGTCTAAATTAAGGCTTCGGGACCAAATTTAGGTTTAGGGTTTGAATTAGGATTTTGAGTTAAAATAGGGTTTGGGGACAAAAATAGGGTTAGAATTAGGGTTTTGGGTCTAAACTAGGGTTAGAAATAGGGTTTTGCGTCAAATTTTGGGTTTTCGGTCAAAATTAAGGTTTCGGGTTTTGAGTTAAAAATAGGGTTTTCGGACTATATTAGGGTTAGAATTAGGGTTTTGGGTCTAAATTAGGTTTAGAATTAGGTTTTGGGTCAAATTTAGGGTTTAGGGTCAAAATTAGGGTTTAGGGTTTGAATTAAGGTTTTAGGTCACAATTAGGGTTTTGGGTCAAAATTAGGGCTTTGGGACGAAATTAGTTTTTAGGGTTGAGTTAAAAATAGGGTTTTGGGTCAAAAATAGGGTTTCGGGTCAAAATTAGGGTTCGGGGTCAAAATTTGGGTTCCGGGTCAAATTTAGGGTTTAGGGTTTGAATTAGGGTTTTGAGTTTAAAATAGTGTTTTGGGTCAAAAATAGGGTTCGAATTAGGGTTTTGGATCAGAATTATGGTTTTGGGTCAAAATTAGGGTTCTGGGTCAAATTTAGGGTTTGGGGTCAAAATTAGTGTTTGTGGTTTGAATTAGGGTTTTGAGTTTAAAATAGGGTTTTTGGTCAAAAATTGGGTTCGAAATAGGGTTTTCGATCAGAATTACGGTTTTGGGTCAATCGGCTTTGGGTTAAAATTAGGGTTCTGGGTCAAATTTACGATTCTGGGTTACATTTAGGGTTTAGGGTCAAAATTTAGGGTTTTGGGTTAAAATTAGGGTTTCGGGTCAAAATTAGGGTTCGGGTATAAATTTAGAGTTTAGGGTCAAATTTTGGGTTTAGGGTTTGATTTATGGTTTTGAGTTAAAAATAGGGTTTTGGGACAAAAAGAAGGTTAGAATTAAGGTTTTTTGTGTAAATTAGCGTTAGGATTAGGGTTTTGGGACAAAATTTGGGTTTTGGGTCAAAATTAAGGTTTCGGGTTGAGTTAAAAATAGTGTTTTGGGACAAAAATTGGGTTAGAATTAGGGTTTTGGGATAGGATTTAGGGTCAAATTTAGGGTTTAGGGTTTGAATTAGGGTTTTGAGTTAAAAATAGAGTTAGAATTAGGGGTTTGGGTTAAAATTTGGGTTTCGGGTCAAAATTAGTGTTCTGGGTTACATTTAGGGTTTAGGGTCAAATTTTGGGTTTAGGGTTTGAATTAGGGTTTTGAGTAAAAAAAAGGATTTTGGGACAAAAATAGGGTTATAATTAGGGGTATGCGTCTAAATTAGGGTTACTATTAGGGTTTTGGGTCTAAATTTGGGTTTTGGGTCTAAATTTACGGTTTTGGGTCTAAATTATTGTTTTAGGTCAGAAATAGGGTTTTGGGTCAAAATTAGGGATTTGGGTCCAAAATAGGGTTTTGGGTCAAAACTAGGGTTCGAATTAGGCTTTTGGGTTAAAATTAGGGTTTTGGGTCAAAATTAGGGTTTATGGTTCGAATTAGGGTTTTGAGTTTAAAATAGGGTTTAGGGTCAAAATTGGGGTTCTGGGTAAAAATTTCGGTTTTGGGTCAAAAATTGGGTTTTGGGTTAAAACTAGTGTTCAGGGTTTGAATTAGGGTTTTGGCTCTAAATTAGGGTTAGAATTAGGGTTTTGGGTCAAAATTACGGCTTTTAGTTAAAATAAGGGTTCTGGGTCAAATTTAGGGTTCTGGGTTAAATTTAGGGTTTAGGGTCAAAATTTAGGTTTTTGGGTTTTAATTAGGGTTTTGGGTCTAAATTAGGGTTTTGGGTCAAAAATAGGGTTTCGGGTCAAAATTAGGGTTCTGGGTCAAATTTAGGGTTTAGGGTTTGAATTAGGGTTTTGAGTTTAAAATAGGGTTTTTGGTCAAAAATAGGGTTCGAATTAGGGTTTTGGATCAGAATTAGGGTTTTGGGTCAAAATTAGGGTTCTGGGTCAAATTTAGGGTTTGGGGTCAAAATTAGGGTTTATGGTTTGAATTAGGGTTTTGAGTTTAAAATAGGGTTTGGGGTCAAAAATTGGGTTCGAAATAGGGTTTTGGATCAGAATTACGGTTTTGGGTCAATCGACTTTGGGTTAAAATTAGGGTTCTGGGTTAAATTTACAATTCTGGGTTAAATTTAGGGTTTAGGGTGAAAATTTAGGGTTTTAGGTGAAATTTAGGGTTTCGGGTCAAAATTAGGGTTCGGGTATAAATTTAGAGTTTAGGGTCAAATTTTGGGTTTAGGGTTTGAATTATGGTTTTGAGTTAAAAATAGGGTTTTGGGACAAAAATAAGGTTAGAATTAAGGTTTTTTGTGTAAATTAGCGTTAGGATTAGGGTTTTAGGTCAAAATTTGGGTTTTAGGTCAAAATTAAGGTTTCGGGTTGAGTTAAAAATAGTGTTTTGGGACAAAAATTGAGTTAGAATTAGGGTTTTGGGTTAGGATTTAGGGTCAAATTTGGGGTTTAGGGTTTGAATTAGGGTTTTGAGTTAAAAATAGAGTTAGAATTAGGGGTTTGGGTTAAAATTTGGGTTTCGGGTCCAAATTAGTGTTCTGGGTTGCATTTAGGGTTTGAATTAGGGTTTTGAGTAAAAAATAGGGTTTTGGGACAAAAATAGGGTTATAATTAGGGGTATGCGTCTAAATTAGGGTTAGTATTAGGGTTTTGGGTCTAAATTTGGGTTTTGGGTCAAAATTTAGGGTTTTGGGTCTAAATTATTGTTTTAGGTCAGGATTAGTGTTTTGGGTCAAAATTAGGGATTTGGGTCCAAAATAGGGTTTTGGGTCAAAACTAGGGTTCGAATTAGGGTTTTGGGTTAAAATTAGGGTTTTGGGTCAAAATTAGGGTTTGTGGTTCGAATTAGGGTTTTGAGTTTAAAATAGGGTTTAGGGTCAAAATTGGGGTTCTGGGTCAAAATTTCGGTTTTGGGTCCAAAATTGGGTTTTGGGTTAAAATTAGTGTTCAGGGTTTGAATTAGGGTTTTGGCTCTAAATTAGGGTTAGAATTAGGGTTTTGGGTCAAAATTACGGCTTTTGGTTAAAATAAGGGTTCTGGGTCAAATTTAGGGTTCTGGGTTAAATTTAGGGTTTAGAGTCAAAATTTAGGTTTTTGGGTTTGAATTAGGGTTTTGGTCAAATTTTGGGTTTTGGTTAAAAATAAGGGTTTTGGGTCTAAATTAAGGCTTTGGGACCAAATTTAGGTTTAGGGTTTGAATTAGGGTTTTGAGTTAAAAATAGGGTTTGGGGACAAAAATAGGGTTAGAATTAGGGTTTTGGGTCAAATTTTGGGTTTTGGGTCAAAATTAAGGTTTCGGGTTTTGAGTTAAAAAAAGGGTTTTCAGATAAAATTTGGGTTAGAATTAGGGTTTTGTGTCTAAATTAGGTTTAGAATTAGGTTTTGGGTCAAAATTTGGGTTTTGGGTCAAAATTAAGGTTTCGGGTTGAGTTAAAAATAGTGTTTTGGGACAGAAATTGGGTTAGAATTAGGGTTTTGGGTTAGGATTTAGGGTCAAATTTAGGGTTTAGGGTTTGAATTAAGGTTTTGAGTTTTAAATCGGGTTTTGGGTCAAAATAGGGTTCGAATTAGGGTTTTGGGTCAAAATTAGGGTTCTGGGTCAAATTTAGGGTTTGGGGTCAAAATTAGGGTTTATGGTTTGAATTAGGCTTTTGAGTTTAAAATAGGGTTTTGGGTCAAAAATTGGGTTCGAAATAGGGTTTTGGATCAGAATTACGGTTTTGGGTTAAAATTACGGTTCTGGGTTAAATTTACGATTCTGGGTTAAATTTAGGGTTTTGGGTCAAAATTTAGGGTTTTGGTTTAAAATTAGGGTTTTGGGTCAAAATTAGGGTTCTGGTGTAAATTTAGAGTTTAGGGTCAATTTTTGGGTTTAGGGTTTGAATTATGGTTTTGAGTTAAAAATAGGGTTTTGGGACAAAAATAAGGTTAGAATTAAGGTGTTGTGTGTAAATTAGCGTTAGGATTAGGGTTTTGGGTCAAAATTTGGGTTTTAGGTCAAAATTAAGGTTTCGGGTTGAGTTAAAAATAGTGTTTTGGGACAAAAATTGGGTTAGAATTAGGGTTTTGGGTTAGGATTTAGGGTCAAATTTAGGGTTTAGGGTTTGAATTAAGGTTTTGAGTTAAAAATAGAGTTAGAATTAGGGGTTTGGGTTAAAATTTGGGTTTCGGGTCAAAATTAGTGTTCTGGGTTACATTTAGGGTTTAGGGTCAAAATTTGGGTTTAGGGTTTGAATTAGGGTTTTGAGTAAAAAATAGGGTTTTGGGACAAAAATAGGGTTATAATTAGGGGTATGCGTCTAAATTAGGGTTAGTATTAGGGTTTTGGGTCTAAATTTGGGTTTTGGGTCTAAATTAGGGTTTTGGGTCAAATTTAGGGTTTTGTGTCTAAATTATTGTTTTAGGTCGGAATTAGGGTTTTGGGTCAAAATTTGGGTTTTGGGTCAAAATTAAGGTTTCAGGTTGAGTTAAAAATAGTGTTTTGGGACAAAAATTGGGTTAGAATTAGGGTTTTGGGTTAGGATTTAGGGTCAAATTTAGGGTTTAGGGTTTGAATTAAGGTTTTGAGTTAAAAATAGAGTTAGAACTAGGGGTTTGGGTTAAAATTTGGGTTTCGGGTCAAAATTAGTGTTCTGGGTTACATTTAGGGTTTAGGGTCAAAATTTGGGTTTACGGTTTGAATTAGGGTTTTGTGTAAAAAATAGGGTTTTGGGACAAAAATAGGGTTATAATTAGGGGTATGCGTCTAAATTAGGGTTAGTATTAGGGTTTTGGGTCTAAATTAGGGTTTTGGGTCTAAATTAGGGTTTTGGGTCAAATTTAGGGTTTTGGGTCTAAATTATTGTTTTAGGTAAGAATTAGGGTTTTGGGTCAAAATTTGGGTTTTGGGTCAAAATTAAGGTTTCGGGTTGAGTTAAAAAAAGTGTTTTGGGACAAAAATTGGGTTTGAATTAGGGTTTTGGGTTAGGATTTAGGGTTTAGGGTTTGAATTAGGGTTTTGAGTTAAAAATAGAGTTAGAATTAGGGTTTTGGGTTAAAATTTGGGTTTCGGGTCCAAATTAGTGTTCTGGGTTGCATTTAGGGTTTGAATTAGGGTTTTGAGTAAAAAATAGGGTTTTGGGACAAAAATAGGGTTATAATTAGGGGTATGCGTCTAAATTAGGGTTAGTATTAGGGTTTTGGGTCTAAATTTGGGTTTTGGGTCTAAATTAGGGTTTTGGGTCAAATTTAGGGTTTCGTGTCTAAATTATTGTTTTAAGTCAGAATTAGGGTTTTGGGTCAAAATTTGGGTTTTGGGTCAAAATTAAGGTTTCAGGTTGAGTTAAAAATAGTGTTTTGGGACAAAAATTGGGTTAGAATTAGGGTTTTGGGTTAGGATTTAGGGTCAAATTTAGGGTTTAGGGTTTGAATTAGGGTTTTGAGTTAAAAATAGAGTTAGAATTAGGGGTTTGGGTTAAAATTTGGGTTTCGGGTCAAAATTAGTGTTCTGGGTTACATTTAGGGTTTAGGGTCAAAATTTGGGTTTACGGTTTGAATTAGGGATTTGTGTAAAAAATAGGGTTTTGGGACAAAAATAGGGTTATAATTAGGGGTATGCGTCTAAATTAGGGTTAGTATTAGGGTTTTGGGTCAAAATTAGGGTTTTGGGTCTAAATTATTGTTTTAGGTAAGAATTAGGGTTTTGGGTCAAAATTTGGGTTTTGGGTCAAAATTAAGGTTTCGGGTTGAGTTAAAAATAGTGTTTTGGGACAAAAATTGGGCTTGAATTAGGGTTTTGGGTTAGGATTTAGGGTATAGGGTTTGAATTAGGGTTTTGAGTTAAAAATAGAGTTAGAATTAGGGTTTTGGGTTAAAATTTGGGTTTCGGGTCAAAATTAGTGTTCTGGGTTACATTTAGGGTTTAGGGTCAAATTTTGGGTTCAGGGTTTGAATTAGGGTTTTGAGTAAAAAATAGGGTTTTGGGACAAAAATAGGGTTATAATTAGGGGTATGCGTCTAAATTAGGGTTACTATTAGGGTTTCGGGTCTAAATTTGGGTTTCGAGTCAAAATTAGGGTTCTGGGTCAAATTTAGGGTTTAGGGTTTGAATTAGGGTTTTGAGTTAAAAATAGGGTTTTGGGTCAAAAATAGGGTTTCGGGGAAAAATTAGGGTTCTGGGTCAAATTTAGGGTTTAGGGTTTGAATTAGGGTTTTGAGTTTAAAATAGGGTTTGGGGTCAAAAATAGGTTTCGAATTAGGGTTTTGGATCAGAATTAGGGTTCTGGGTCAAATTTAGGGTTTAGGGTCAAAATTAGGGTTTATGGTTTGAATTAGGGTTTTGAGTTTAAAATAGGGTTTTGGGTCAAAAATTGGGTTCGAAATAGGGTTTTGGATCAGAATTACGGTTTTGGATCGGCTTTGGGTTAAAATTAGGGTTCTGGGTCAAATTTACGGTTCTGGGTTAAATTTAGGGTTTAGTGTCAAAATTTAGGGTTTTGGGTTAAAATTAGGGTTTCGGGTGGGTTCTGGGTAAAATTTAGAGTTTAGGGTCAAATTTTGGATTTAGGGTTTGAATTATGGTTTTGAGTCAAATAAGGTTAGAATTAAGGTTTTGGGTGTAAATTAGCGTTAGGATCAGGGTTTTGGGTCAAAATTTGGGTTTTAGGTCAAAATTAAGGTTTCGGGTTGAGTTAAAAATAGTGTTTTAGGACAAAAATTGTGTTAGAATTAGGGTTTTGGGTTAGGATTTAGGGTTTAGGGTTTGAATTAGGGTTTTGAGTTAAAAATAGAGTTAGAATTAGGATTTTCGGTTAAAATTTGGGTTTCGGGTCAAAATTAGTGTTCTGGGTTACATTTAGGGTTTAGGGTTTGAATTAGGGTTTTGAGTAAAAAATAGGGTTATAATTAGGGGTATGCGTCTAAATTAGCGTTAGTATTAGGGTTTTGGGTCTAAATTAGGGTTTTGGGTCAAATTTAGGGTTTTGGGACAAAATTAGGGATTTGGGTCAAAAATTCGGTTTTGGGTCCAAAATAGGGTTTTGGGTCACAACTAGGGTTCAGGGTTTGAATTAGGGTTTTGACTAAAAAATAGGGTTTTCGGTCTCAATTATGGTTAGAATTATGATTTTGGGTCAAAATTAGGGCTTTTGGTTAAAATTAGGCTTCTGGTTCAAATTTAGGGTTATGGATTAAATTTAGGGTTTAGTGTCAAAATTTAGGTTTTTGGGTTTGAATTTGGGTTTTGAGTTAAAAAAAGGGTTTTGGGTCCAAATTTGGGTTGAGGGTTTGAATTAGGGTTTTGAGTTAAAAATAGGGTTTTGGGACAAAATTTCGGTTTTGGGTCAAAATTAAGTTTTCGGGTTGAGTTAAAAAAGGGTTTTGGGACAAAAATAGGGTTATAATTAGGGTTTTGGGTCTAAATTAGGGTTAGAATTAGGTTTTGGGTCAAATTTAGGGTTTAGGGTCAAAATTAGGGTTTAGGGGCAAAATTAGGGTTTAGAGTTAATATAGGCTTTTGGGTCAAAAATAGGGTTCGAATTAGGGTTTTGGGTTAAAATTAGGGTTTTGGGTCAAAATTAGGGTTTATGGTCAAAATTAGGGTTTTGAGTTTAAAATAGGGTTTAGTGTCAAAATTGGGGTTCTGGGTCAAAATTTCGGGTTTGGGTCCAAAATTGGGTTTTGGGTTAAAATTAGTGTTTAGTGTTTGAATTAGGGTTTTGACTAAAAAATAGGGTTTTGGTTTAAATTAGGGTTAGAATTAGGGTTTTGGGTCAAAATTAGGGCTTTTGGTTAAAATAAGGGTTCCGGGTCAAATTTAGGGTTCTGGGTTAAATTTAGGGTTTAGGGTCAAAATTTAGGTTTTTGGGTTTGAATTAGGGTTTTGAGTTAAAAACAGGGTTTTCGGACATAAAAATGGTTGGAATTAGGGTTTTGGGTCTAAATTAGGGTTAGAATTAGGTTTTTGGGTCAAAATTTGGGTGTTGGTTAAAAATAAGGGTTTTGGGTCTATATTAAGGCTTTGGGACCAAATTTAGGTTTAGGGTTTGAATTAGGGTTTTGTTTTAAAAATAGGGTTTGGGGACAAAAATAGGGTTAGAATTAGGGTTAGAAATAGGGTTTTGGGTCAAAATTTGGGTTTTGGGTCAAAATTAAGGTTTCGGGTTTTCAGTTAAAAAAAGGGTTTTCGGACAAAATTAGGGTTAGAATTAGGGTTTTGGGTCTAAATTAGGTTTAGAATTAGGTTTTGGGTCAAATTTAGGGTTTAGGGTCAAAATTAGGGTTTAGGGTTTTCGGTCAAAATTAGGGTTCTGGGTCAAATTTAGGGTTTTGGGTCAAAATTAGGGTTTAGGGTTTGAATTAGGGTTTTACTTCACAATTAGGGTTTTGGGTCAGAATTAGGGCATTGGGACAAAATTAGTTTTTAGGGTTGAGTTAAAAATAGGGTTTTGGGACAAAAATAGGGTTTCGGGTCAAAATTACGGTTCTGGGTCAAATTCAGGGTTTATGGTTTGAAATAGGGTTTTGAGTTTAAAATAGGGTTTTGGGTCAAAAATAGGGTTCGAATTAGGGTTTTGGATCAGAATTAGGGTTTTCGGTCAAAATTAGGGTTCTGGGTCAAATTTAGGATTTATGGTTTGAATTAGGGTTTTGAGTTTAAAATAGGGTTTTGGGTCAAAAATTGGGTTCGAAATGGGGTTTTGGATCAGAATTACGGTTTTGTGTCAATCGGCTTGGGATTAAAATTAGGGTTCTGGGTCAAATTTACGATTCCCGGTTAAATTTAGGGTTTAGGATCAAAATTTAGGGTTTTGGGTTAAAATTAGGGTTTGGGGCCAAAATTAGGGTTCTGGTATAAATTTAGAGTTTAGGGTCAAATTTTGGGTTTAGGGTTTGAATTATGGTTTTGAGTTAAAAAAAGGGTTTTGGGACAAAAATAAGGTTAGAATTAAGGTTTTGGTTGTATATTAGCCTTATGATTAGGGTTTTGGGTCAAAATTAAGGTTTCGGGTTGAGTTAAAAATAGTATTTTTGGACAAAAATTGGGTTAGAATTAGGGTTTTGGGTTAGGATTTAGGGTCAAATTTAGGGTTTAGGGTTTGAATTAGGGTTTTGAGTTAAAAATAGAGTTAGAATTAGGGTTTTGGGTTAAAATTTGGGTTTCGGGTCAAAATTAGTGTTCTGGGTTACATTTAGGGTTTAGGGTCAAATTTTGGGTTTAGGGTTTGAATTAGGGTTTTGAGTAAAAAATAGGGTTTTGGAACAAAAAAAGGGTTATAATTAGGGGTATGCGTCTAAATTAGGGTTAGTATTAGGGTTTTGGGCCTAAATTTGGGTTTTGGGTCTAAATTAGGGTTTTGGGTCAAATTTAGGGTTTGGGGTCTAAAATATTGTTTTAGGTCAGAATTAGGGTTTTGGGTCAAAATTAGGGATTTGGGTCCAAAATAGGGTTTTGGGTCAAAACTAGGGTTCAGGGTTTGAATTAGGGTTTTGACTAAAAAATAGGGTTTTCGGTCTAAATTAGGGTTAGAATTAGGGTTTTGGGTCAAAATTAGGGCTTTTGGTTAAAATTAGGCTTCTGGGTCAAATTTAGGGTTATGGATTAAATTTAGGGTTTAGGGTCAAAATTTAGGTTTTTGGGTTTGAATTAGGGTTTTGAGTTAAAAATAGGGTTTTGGGTCCAAATTTGGGTTTAGGGTTTGAATTAGGGTTTTGAGTTAAAAATAGGGTTTTGGGACAAAATTTGGGTTTTGGGTCAAAATTAAGGTTTCGGGTTGAGTTAAAAAAAGGGTTTTGGGACAAAAATAGGGTTATAATTAGGGTTTTGGGTCTAAATTAGGGTTAGAATTAGGTTTTGGGTCAAATTTAGGGTTTAGGGTCAAAATTAGGGTTTAGGATCAAAATTATGGTTTAGGGTTTGAATTAGGGTTTAGAGTTAATATAGGCTTTTGGGTCAAAAA
>CM061066.1:8986713-9002038 GCA_030762895.1 Sophora flavescens
ATAAACCCTAATGATGACCCTAAACCCTAAATTTGACCCAGAACCCTAATTTTGACCCAAAACACTAATTCTGATCCAAAACCCTAATTCGAACCCTATTTTTGACCCAAAACCCTATTTTAAACTCAAAACGCTAATTCAAATCCTAAACCCTAAATTTGACCCAAAACCCTAATTTTGACCCGAAACCCTATTTTTGACCCAAAACCCTATTTTTAACTCAACCCTAAAAACTAATTTTGTCCCAAAGCCCTAATTCTGACCCAAAACCCTAATTGTGACCTATAACCCTAATTCAAACCCTAAACACTAATTCAATCCCTAAACCCTAATTTTGACCCTAAACCCTAATTTTGAGCCTAAACCCTAAATTTGACCCAAAACCTAATTCTAAACCTAATTTAGACCCAAAACCCTAATTCTAACCCTAATTTTGTCCGAAAACCCTTTTTAACTCAAAACCCGAAACCTTAAATTCGACCCAAAACCCTATTTCTAACCCTAGTTTAGACCCAAAACCCTAATTCTAACCTTTTTTTTCCCCAAACCCTATTTTTAACTCAAAACCCTAATTCTCACCCTAAACCTAAATTTGGTCCCAAAGCCTCAATTATACCCAAAACACTTATTTTTAACCAAAACCCAAAATTTGACCCAAAATCCTAATTCTAACCCTAATTTAGACCCAAAACCCTAATTCCAACCCTTTTTATGTCCGAAAACCCTATTTTTAACTCTAAACCCTAATTCAAACCCTAATCCCTAAATTTGACCAAGAAGCCTAATTTAGATCGAAAAACCTATTTTTTAGTCAAAACCCTAATTCAAACCCTGAACCCTAGTTTTGACCCAAAACCCTATTTTGGACCCAAAACCGAATTTTTGACCCAAATCCTTAATTTTGACCCAAAGCCCAAATTTTGACTCATAACCCTAATCCTAACGCTAATTTAGTGCCAAAACCTTAATTCAAACCCTATTTTTAACTCAAAACCCTAATTCAAACCCTCAACCCAAAATTTGACCCTAAACTCTAAATTTAACCCAGAACCCACCCGAAACCCTAATTTTAACCCAAAACCCTAAATTTTGACCCTAAACCCTAAATTTAACCCAGAACCGTAAATTTGACCCAGAACACTAATTTTTACCCAAAGCCGATTGACCCAAAACCGTAATTCTGATCCAAAACCCTATTTCGAACCCAATTTTTGACCCAAACTCCTCTTTTAAACTCAAAACCCTAATTCAAACCATAAACCCTAATTTTGACCCTAAACCCTAAATTTGACCCAAAACCCTAATTTTAACCCGAAACCCAATTTTTGTCCCAAAACACTATTTTTAACTCAACCCGAAACCTTAATTTTGATCCAAAACCCAAATTTTGACCCAAAACCCTAATCCTAACGCTAATTTAGTCCCAAAACTTTAATTCTAACCTTATTTTTGTCCCAAAACCCTATTTTTAACTCAAAACCATAATTCAAACCCTAAACCCAAAATTTGACCCTAAACTCTAAATTTAACCCGGAACCCACCCGAAACCCTAATTTTACCCAAAACCCTGAATTTTGACCCTAAAACCTAAATTTAACTCAGAACCGTAAATTTCACCCAGAACCCTTATTTTAACCCAAAGCCGATTGACCCCAAACCGTAATTCTGATCCAAAACCCTATTTCGAACCCAATTTTTGACCCAAAACCCTATTTTAAACTCAAAACCCTAATTCAAACCATAAACCCTAATTTTGACCCTAAACCCTAAATTTGACCCAGAACCCTAATTTTGACCCAAAACCCTAATTCTGATCCAAAACCCTAATTCGAACCCTATTTTTGACCCAAAACCCTATTTTAAACTCAAAACCCTAATTCATACCCTAAACGCTAAATTTGACCCAGAACCCTAATTTTGACCCAAACCCAATTTTTGTCCCAAAACACTATTTTTAACTCAACCCGAAACCTTAATTTTGACCCAAAACCCAAATATTGACCCAAAACCCTAATCCTAACGCTAATTTACACCCACAACCTTAATTCTAACCTTATTTTTGTCCCCAAAGCCTATTTTTAACTCAAAACCATAATTCAAACCCTAAAGCCAAAATTTGACCCTAAACTCTAAATTTAACCCAGAACCCACCCGAAACCCTAATTATAACCCAAAACCCTAAATTTTGACCCTAAACCCTAAATTTAACACAGAACCGTAAATTTGACCCAGAACCCTAATTTTAACCCAAAGCCGATTGACCCAAAACCGTAATTCTGATCTGAAACCCTATTTCGAACCCAATTTTTGACCCAAAACCCTATTTTAAACTCAAAACACTAATTCAAACCATAAACCCTAATTTTGACCCTAAACCCTAAATTTGACCCAAAACCCTAATTTTGACCAGAAACCCAATTTTTGTCCCAAAACACTATTTTTAACTCAACTCGAAACCTTAATTTTGACCCAAAACCCAAATTTTGACCCAAAACCCTAATCCTAACGCTAAGTTACAACCACAACCTTAATTCTAACCTTATTTTTGTCCCAAAACCCTATTTTTAACTCAAAACCCTAATTCAAACCCTAAACCCAAAATTTGACCCTAAACTGTAAATTTAACCCAGAACCCACCCGAAACCCTAATTTTAACCCAAAACCCTGAATTTTGACCCTAAACCCTAAATTTAACTCAGAACCGTAAATTTGACCCAGAACCCTAATTTTAACCCAAAGCCGATTGACCCCAAACCGTAATTCTGATCCAAAACCCTATTTCGAACCCAATTTTTGACCCAAAACCCTATTTAAAACTCAAAACCCTAATTCAAACCATAAACCCTAATGATGACCCTAAACCCTAAATTTGACCCAGAACCCTAATTTTGACCCAAAACACTAATTCTGATCCAAAACCCTAATTCGAACCCTATTTTTGACCCAAAACCCTATTTTAAACTCAAAACGCTAATTCAAATCCTAAACCCTAAATTTGACCCAAAACCCTAATTTTGACCCGAAACCCTATTTTTGACCCAAAACCCTATTTTTAACTCAACCCTAAAAACTAATTTTGTCCCAAAGCCCTAATTCTGACCCAAAACCCTAATTGTGACCTATAACCCTAATTCAAACCCTAAACACTAATTCAATCCCTAAACCCTAATTTTGACCCTAAACCCTAATTTTGAGCCTAAACCCTAAATTTGACCCAAAACCTAATTCTAAACCTAATTTAGACCCAAAACCCTAATTCTAACCCTAATTTTGTCCGAAAACCCTTTTTAACTCAAAACCCGAAACCTTAAATTCGACCCAAAACCCTATTTCTAACCCTAGTTTAGACCCAAAACCCTAATTCTAACCTTTTTTTTCCCCAAACCCTATTTTTAACTCAAAACCCTAATTCTCACCCTAAACCTAAATTTGGTCCCAAAGCCTCAATTATACCCAAAACACTTATTTTTAACCAAAACCCAAAATTTGACCCAAAATCCTAATTCTAACCCTAATTTAGACCCAAAACCCTAATTCCAACCCTTTTTATGTCCGAAAACCCTATTTTTAACTCTAAACCCTAATTCAAACCCAAAAACCTAAATTTTGACCCTAAACCCTAAATTTGACCCAGAAGCCTAATTTTAACCAAAAGCCCTAATTTTGACCCAAAACCCTAATTCTAACCCTAATTTAGACCGAAAACCCTATTTTTTAGTCAAAACCCTAATTCAAACCCTGAACCCTAGTTTTGACCCAAAACCCTATTTTGGACCCAAAACCGAATTTTTGACCCAAATCCCTAATTTTGACCCAAAACCCTAATTCTGACCTAAAACCATAATTTAGACCCAAAACCCTAAATTTGACCCAAAACCCTAATTTAGACCCAAAACCCAAATTTAGACCCAAAACCCTAATACTAACCCTAATTTAGACGCATACCCCTAATTATAACCCTATTTTTGTCCCAAAACCCTAATTTTTACTCAAAACCCTAATTCAAACCCTAAACCCAAAATTTGACCCTAAACCCTAAATGTAACCCAGAACACTAATTTTGACCCAAAACCCAAATTTTAACCCAAAACACTAATTCTAACACTATTTTTAACTCAAAACCCTAATTCAAACTCAAAACCCTAAATTTGACCCTAAATCCTATCCCAAAACCCTAATTCTAACCCAATTTCTATCCTGAAATCTTAATTTTGACCCAAAACCCTAATCATAACGCTAATTTACACCCACAACCTTAATTCTAACCTTATTTTTGTCCAAAAACCCAATTTTTAACTCAAAACCATAATTCAAACCCTAAAGCCAAAATTTGACCCTAAACACTAAATTTAACCCAGAACCCACCCGAAACCCTAATTTTAACCCAAAACCCTAAATTTTGACCCTAAACCCTAAATTTAACCCAGAACCGTAAATTTGACCCAGAACCCTAATTTTAACCCAAAGCCGATTGACCCAAAACCGTATTTTTGATCCAAAACCCTATTTCGAACCCAATTTTTGACCCAAAACCCTATTTTAAACTCAAAACACTAATTCAAACCATAAACCCTAATTTTGCCCCTAAACCCTAAATTTGACCCAAAACCCTAATTTTGACCCGAAACCCAATTTTTGTCCCAAAACACTATTTTTAACTCAACCCGAAACCTTAATTTTGACCCAAAACCCTAATCCTAACGCTAATTTACACCCACAACCTTAATTCTAACCTTATTTTTGTCCCAAAACCCTATTTTTAACTCAAAACCCTAATTCAAACCCTAAACCCAAAATTTTACCCGAAACTCTAAATTTAACCCAGAACCCACCCGAAACACTAATTTTAACCCAAAACCCTGAATTTTGACCCTAAAACCTAAATTTAACTCAGAACCGTAAATTTGACCCAGAACCCTAATTTTAACCCCAAGCAGATTGACCCAAAACCGTAATTCTGATCCAAAACCCTATTTTAAACCCAATTTTTGACCCAAAACACTATTTTAAACTCAAAACCCTAATTCAAACCATAAACCCTAATTTTGACCCAGGACCCTAATGTTGACCCAAAACCCTAATTCTGATCCAAAACACTAATTCGAACCCTATTTTTGACCCAAAACCCTATTTTTAACTCAACCCTAATTCAAACCCTAAACCCAAAATTTGCCCCAGAACCCTAATTTTGACCCGAAACCCTATTTTTGACCCAAAACCCTATTTTTAACTCAACCCTAAAAACTAATTTTGTCCCAAAGCCCTAATTCTGACCCAAAACCCTAATTGTGACCTAAAACCCTAATTCAAACCCTAAACACTAATTCAAACCCTAAACCCTAATTTTGACCCTAAACCCTAAATTTGACCCAAAACCAAACCTAATTTAGACCCAAAACCCTAATTATAACCCTAATTTTGTCCGAAAACCCTATTTTTAACTCAAAACCCGAAACCTTAAATTTGACCCAAAACCCTATTTCTAACCCTAGTTTAGACCCAAAACCCTAATTCTAACCCTATTTTTTTCCCCAAACCCTATTTTTAACTCAAAACGCTAATTCTCACCATAAACCTAAATTTGGTCCCAAAGCCTTAATTTAGACCCAAAACCCTTATTTTTAACCAAAACCCAAAATTTGACCCAAAATCCTAATTTAGACCCAAAACCCTAATTCTAACTCTATTTTTTTTCCCCAAACCCTATTTTTAACTCAAAACGCTAATTCTCACCCTAAACCTAAATTTGGTCCCAAAGCCTTAATTTAGACCCAAAACCCTTATTTTTAACCAAAACCCAAAATTTGACCCAAAATCCTAATTTAGACCCAAAACCCTAAATTTAACCCAGAACCGTTAATTTGACCCAGAACCCTTATTTTAACCAAAAGCCGTAATTTTGACCCAAAACCCTAATTCTAACCCTAATTTAGAGTCAAAACCCTATTTTTTAGTCAAAACCCTAATTCAAACCCTGAACACTAATTTTAACCCAAAACCCAATTTTGGACCCAAAACCGAAATTTTGACCCAGAACCCCAATTTTGACCCTAAACCCTAATTTTGACCCAAAACCCTAGTTTTAACCCAAAACCCTAATTCGAACCCTATTTTTGACCCAAAAGCCTATATTAACTCTAAACCCTAATTCAAACCCTAAACCCTAAATTTGACCAACAAGCCTAATTTTTACCAAAAGCCCTAATTTTGACCCAAAACCCTAATTCTAACCCTAATTTAGATCGAAAACCCTATTTTTTAGTCAAAACCCTAATTCAAACCCTGAACCCTAGTTTTGACCCAAAACCCTATTTTGGACCCAAAACCGAATTTTTGACCCAAATCCTTAATTTTGACCCAAATCCCAAATTTTGACCCAAAACCCTAATCCTAACGCTAATTTAGTCCCAAAACCTTAATTCTAACCTTATTTTTGTCCCAGAACCCTATTTTTAACTCAAAACCACAATTCAAACCCTAAAGCCAAAATTTGACCCTAAACTCTAAATTTAACCCAGAACCCACCCGAAACCCTAATTTTAACCCAAAACCCTGAATTTTGACCCTAAACCCAAAAACCTCGAACTTTTGACCTAAACCCCAAATTTAACCCAAAGTTGACCAACCGTTTTTCCAACCCTTTCAACCCATTTCCAACATATTTTAAACTCAAAACCTAATTCAAACCATAAACCCAATTGACCCAGAACCCTAATTTTGACCCAAAACCCTAATTCTGATCCAAAAACCTAATTCGAACCCTACTTTTGACCCAAAACCCTATTTTAAACTCAAAACCCTAATTCAAACCCTAAACCCTAAATTTGACCCAAAACCCTAATTTTGACCCGAAACCCTATTTTTGACCCAAAACCCTATTTTTAACTCAACCCTAAAAACTAATTTTGTCCCAAAGCCCTAATTCTGACCCAAAACCCTAATTGTGACCTAAAACCCTAATTCAAACCCTAAACCCAAATTTTGACCCTAAACCCTAAATTTGACACAAAACCGAATTCTAAACCTAATTTAGACCCAAAACCCTAATTCTAACCCTAATTTTGTCCGAAAACCCTTTTTTTAATTCAAAACCCGAAACCTTAAATTTGTCCCAAAACCCTATTTCTAACCCTAGTTTATACCCAAAACCCTAATTCTAACCCTATTTTTTCCCCCAAACCCTATTTTTAACTCAACCCTAATTCTCACCCTAAACCTAAATTTGGTCCCAAAGCCTTAATTTAGACCCCAAACCCTTATTTTTAACCAAAACCCAAAATTTCACCCAAAATCCTAATTCTAACCCTAATTTAGACCCAAAACCCTAATTCCAACCTTTTTTATGTCCGAAAACCCAATTTTTAACTCAAAACCCAAATTCAAACCCAAAAACCTAAATTTTGCACCTAAACCCTAAATTTGACCCAGAACCCTTATTTTACCCAAAAGTCGTAATTTTGACCCAAAACCCTAATTCTAACCCTGACCATTAATTTTAACCCAAAACCCAATTTTGACCCTAAACCCTATTTTAAACTCAAAACCCTAATTCAAACCATAAAACCTAATTTTGACCCTAAACCCTAATTTTGACCCAAAACCCTAATTTTAACCCAAAACCCTAATTCGAACCCTATTTTTGACAAAAAAGCCTATATTAACTCTAAACAGTAACTCAAACCCTAAACCCTAAATTTGACCAAGAAGCCTAATTTTAACCAAAAGCCCTAATTTTGACCCAAAACCCTAATTCTAACCCTAATTTAGATCGAAAAACCTATTTTTTAGTCAAAACCTTATGTCAAACCCTGAACCCTAGTTTTACCCCAAAACCCTATTTTGGACCCAAAACCGAATTTTTGACCCAAATCCTTAATTTTGACCCAAAACCCAAATTTTGACCCAAAACCCTAATCCTAACGCTAATTTAGTCCCAAAACCTTAATTCTAACCTTATTTTTGTCCCAAAACCCTATTTTTAAATCAAAACCATAATTCAAACCCTAAAGCCAAAATTTGACCCTAAACTCTAAATTTAACCCAGAACCCACCCGAAACCCTAATTTTAACCCAAAACCCTAAATTTTGACCCTAAACCCTAAATTTAACTCAGAACTGTAAATTTGACCCAGAACCCTAATTTTAACCCAAAGCCGATTGACCCAAAACCGTAATTCTGATCCAAAACCCTATTTCGAACCCAATTTTTGACCCAAAACACTATTTTAAACTCAAAACCCTAATTCAAACCATAAACCCTAATTTTGACCCTAAACCCTAAATTTGACCCAGAACCCTAATTTTGACCCAAAACCCTAATTCTGATCCAAAACCCTAATTCGAACCCTATTTTTGACCCAAAACCCTATTTTAAACACAAAACCCTAATTCAAACCCTAAACCCTAAATTTGACCCAGAACCCTAATTTTGACCCGAAACCCTATTTTTGACCCAAAACCCTATTTTTAACTCAACCCTAAAAACTAATTTTGTCCCAAAGCCCTAATTCTGGCCCAAAACCCTAATTGTGACCTAAAACCCTAATTCAAACCCTAAACACTAATTCAAACCCTAAACCCTAATTTTGACCCTAAACCCTAATTTTGACCCTAAACCCTAATTTTGACCCAAAACCAAACCTAATTTAGACCCAAAACCCTAATTCTAACCCTAATTTTTTCCGAAAACCCTATTTTTAACTCAAAACCCGAAACCTTAAATTTGACCCAAAACCCTAATTCTAACCCTATTTTTTTCCCCAAACCCTATTTTTTACTCAAAACGCTAATTCTCACCCTAAACCTAAATTTTGTCCCAAAGCCTTAATTTAGACCCAAAACCCTTATTTTTAACCAAAACCCAAAATTTGACCCAAAATCCTAATTTAGACCCAAAACCCTAAATTTAACCCAGAACCGTAAATTTGACCCAGAACCCTTATTTTAACCAAAAGCCGAACCCTATTTGACCAAATTTTTAACAACCGCCCAAACCTAATTTTGACCCAAAACCCTAAATTTAACTAACCCCCTAATTTAGACCAAAACCCGTCCCCCCTTCACCCTAATTTAGAGCCAAAACCCTATTTTTTAGTCAAAACCCTAATTCAAACCCTGAACACTAATTTTAACCCAAAACCCAATTTTGGACCCAAAACCGAAATGTTGACCCAGAACCCCAATTTTGACCCTAAACCCTATTTTAAACTCAAAACCCTAATTCAAACCATAAAACCTAATTTTGACCCTAAACCCTAATTTTGACCCAAAACCCTAGTTTTAACCCAAAACCCTAATTCGAACCCTATTTTTGACCCAAAAGCCTATATTAACTCTAAACCCTAATTCAAACCCTAAACCCTAAATTTGACCAACAAGCCTAATTTTTACCAAAAGCCCTAATTTTGACCCAAAACCCTAATTCTAACCCTAATTTAGATCGAAAACCCTATTTTTTAGTCAAAACCGTAATTCAAACCCCGAACCCTAGTTTTGACCCAAAACACTATTTTGGACCCAAAACCGAATTTTTAACCCAAAACCATAAATTGGACCCAGAACCCTAATTTTGACCCAAAACCCTAATTATGATCCAAAACCCTAATTCGAACCCTATTTTTGACCCAAAACCCTATTTTAAACTCAAAACCCTAATTCATACCCTAAACCCTAAATTTGACCGAGAACTCTAATTTTGACCCGAAACCCAATTTTTGTCCCAAAACACTATTTTTAACTCAACCCGAAACCTTAATTTTGACCCAAAACCCAAATCCTAACGCTAATTTACACCCACAACCTTAATTCTAACCTTATTTTTGTCCCAAAACTCTATTTTTAACTCAAAACCCTAATTCAAACCCTAAACCCAAAATTTGACCCCAAACTCTAAATTTAACCCAGAACCCACCCGAAACCCTAATTTTAACCCAAAACCCTAAATTTTGACCCTAAACCCTAAATTTAACCCAGAACCCTAAATTTGACCCATACCCGTTTTTTAACCCAAAGCCGACTGACCCAAAACCATAATTCTGATCCAAAACCCTATTTCGAACCCAATTTTTGACCCAAAACCCTATTTTAAACTCAAAACCCTAATTCAAACCATAAACCCTAATTTTGACCCTAAACCCTAAATTTGACCAAGAACCCTAATTTTGACCCAAAACCCTAATTCTGATCCAAAACCCAAATTCGAACCCTACTTTTGACCCAAAACCCTATTTTAAACCCAAAACCCTAATTCAAACCCTAAACCCTAAATTTGACCCAAACCCTAATTTTGACCTGAAACCCTATTTTTGACCCAAAACCCTATTTCTAACTCAACCCTAAAAACTAATTTTGTCCCAAAGCCCTAATTCTGACCCAAAACCCTAATTGTGACCTAAAACCCTAATTCAAACCCTAAACCCTAATTTTGACCCTAAACCCTAATTTTGACCCTAAACCCTAAATTTGACCCAAAACCTAATTATAAACCTAATTTAGACCCAAAACCCTAATTCTAACCCTAATTTTGTCCGAAAACCCTTTTTTTAACTCAAAACCCGAAACCTTAAATTTGACCCAAAACCCTATTTCTAACCCCAGTTTAGACCCAAAACCCTAATTCTAACCCTATTTTCTTCCCTAAACCCTATTTTTAACTCAACCCTAATTTTCACCCAAAACCTAAATTTGGTCCCAAAGCCTTAATATAGACCCAAAACCCTTATTTTTAACCAAAACCCAAAATTTCACCCAAAATCTTAATTCTAACCCTAATTTAGACCCAAAACCCTAATTCCAACCTTTTTTATGTCCGAAAACCCTATTTTTAACTGAAAACCCAAATTCAAACCCAAAAACCTAAATTTTTGCCCCTAAACACTAAGTTTGACACAGAACCCTTATTTTACCCAAAAGCCGTAATTTTGACCGAAAGCCCTAATTCTGACCCAAAACCCTAATTATGACCTAAAACCCTAATTCAAACCCTAAACACTAATTCAAACCCTAAACCCTAATTTTGACCCTAAACCCTAATTTTCACCCTAAACCCTAAATTTGACCCAAAACCAAACCTAATTTAGACCCAAAACCCTAATTCTAACCCTAATTTTGTCCGAAAACCCTATTTTTAACTCAAAACCCGAAACCTTAAATTTGACCCAAAACCCTAATTCTAACCCTATTTTTTACCCCAAACCCTATTTTTAACTCAAAACGCTAATTCTCACCCTAAACCTAAATTTTGTCCCAAAGCCTTAATTTAGACCCAAAACCCTTATTTTTAACCAAAACCCAAAATTTGACCCAAAATCCTAATTTAGACCCAAAACCCTAAATTTAACCCAGAACCGTAAATTTGACCCAGAACCCTTATTTTAACCAAAAGCCGTAATTTTGACCCAAAACCCTAATTCTAACCCTAATTTAGAGCCAAAACCCTATTTTTTAGTCAAAACCCTAATTCAAACCCTGAACACTAATTTTAACCCAAAACCGAAATTTTGACCCAGAACCCCAATTTTGACCCTCAACCCTGTTTTAAACTCAAAACCCTAATTCAAACCATAAACCCTAATTTTGACCCTAAACCCTAATTTTAACCCGAAACCCTAATTCGAACCCTATTTTTGACCCAAAAGCCTATATTAACTCTAAACCCTAATTCAAACCCTAAACCCTAAATTTGACCAAGAAGCCTAATTTTAACTAAAAGCCCTAATTTTGACCCAAAACCCTGATTCTAACCCTAATTTAGATCGAAAACCCTATTTTTTAGTCAAAACCCTAATTCAAACCCTGAACCCTAGTTTTGACCCAAAACCCTATTTTGGACCCAAAACCGAATTTTTGACCCAAATCCTTAATTTTGACCCAAAACCCAAATTTTGACCCAAAACCCTAATCCTAATGCTAATTTAGTCCCAAAACCTTAATTCTAACCTTGTTTTTGTCCCAAAACCCTATTTTTAACTCAAAACCATAATTCAAACCCTAAACCCAAAATTTGACCCTAAACTCTAAATTTAACCCAGAACCCACCCGAAACCCTAATTTTAACCCAAAACCCTAAATTTTGACCCTAAACCCTAAATTTAACCCAGAACCGTAAATTTGACCCAGAACCCTATTTTGAACCCAATTTTTGACCCAAAACCCTATTTTAAACTCAAAACCCTAATTCAAACCATAAACCCTAATTTTGACCCTAAACCCTAAATTGGACCCAGAACCCTAATTTTGACCCAAAACCCTAATTCTGATCCAAAACCCTAATTCGAACCCTATTTTTGACCCAAAACCCTATTTTAAACTCAAAACCCTAATTCATACCCTAAACCCTAAATTTGACCCAGAACCCTATTTTTGACCCGAAACCCAATTTTTGTCCCAAAACACTATTTTTAACTCAACCCGAAACCTTAATTTTGACCCAAAACCCAAATCCTAACGCTAATTTACACCCACAACCTTAATTCTAACCTTATTTTTGTCCCAAAACTCTATTTTTAACTCAAAACCCTAATTCAAACCCTAAACCCAAAATTTGACCCTAAACCCTAAATTTAACCCAGAACCGTAAATTTGACCCAAACCCTAATTTTAACCCAAAGCCGACTGACCCAAAACCGTAATTCTGATCCAAAACCCTATTTGGAACCCAATTTTTGACCCAAAACCCTATTTTAAACTCAAAACCCTAATTCAAACCATAAACCCTAATTTTGACCCTAAACCCTAAATTTGACCCAGAACCCTAATTTTGACCCAAAACCCTAATTCTGATCCAAAACCCTAATTCGAACCCTACTTTTGACCCAAAACCCTATTTTAAACCCAAAACCCTAATTCAAACCCTAAACCCTAAATTTGACCCAAAACCCTAATTTTGACCTGAAACCCTATTTTTGACCCAAAACCGTATTTCTAACTAAACCCTAAAAACTAATTTTGTCCCAAAGCCCTAATTCTGACCCAAAACCCTAATTGTGACCTAAAACCCTAATTCAAACCCTAAACCCTAATTTTGACCCTAAACTCTAAATTTGACCCAAAACCTAATTCTAAACCTAATTTAGACCCAAAACCCTTATTCTAACCCTAATTTTGTCCGAAAACCCTTTTTTTAACTCAAAACCCGAAACCTTAAATTTGACCCAAAACCCTATTTCCAACCCCAGTTTAGACCCAAAACCCTAATTATAACCCTATTTTTTTCCCCAAACCCTATTTTTAACTCAACCCTAATTCTCACCCTAAACCTAAATTTGGTCCCAAAGCCTTAATTTTGACCCAAAACCCTTATTTTTAACCAAAACCCAAAATTTCACCCAAAATCCTAATTCCAACCCTTTTTATGTCCGAAAACCCTATTTTTAACTCAAAACCCAAATTCAAACCCAAAAACCAAAATTTTGCCCCAAAACCCTAAATTTGACCCAGAACCCTTATTTTACCCAAAAGCCGTAATTTTGACCCAAAACCCTAATTCAAACCCTGAACACCAATTTTAACCCAAAACCCAATTTTGGACCCAAAACCGAAATTTTGACCCAGAACCCTAATTTTGACCCTAAACCCTATTTTAAACTCAAAACCCTATTTCAAACCATAAACCCTAATTTTGACCCTAAACCCTAATTTTGACCCAAAACCCTAATTTTAACCCAAAACTCTAATTCGAACCCTATTTTTGACCCAAAAGCCTATATTAACTCTAAACCCTAATTCAAACCCTAAACCCTAAATTTGACCCAGAAGCCTAATTTTAACCAACAGTGCTAATTTTGACCCAAAACCCTAATTCTAACCCTAATTTAGATCGAAAACCCTATTTTTTAGTCAAAACCCTAATTCAAACCCTGAACACTAATTTTAACCCAAAACCCAATTTTGGACCCAAAACCGAAATTTTGACCCAGAACCCCAATTTTGACCCTAAACCCTATTTTAAACTCAAAACCCTAATTCAAACCATAAAACCTAATTTTGACCCTAAACCCTAATTTTGACCCAAAACCCTAATTTTAACCCAAAACCCTAATTCGAACCCTATTTTTGACCCAAAAGCCTATATTAACTCTAAACCCTAATTCAAACCCTAAACCCTAAATTTGACCAAGAAGCCTAATTTTAACCAAAAGCCCTAATTTTGACCCAAAACCCTAATTGAAACCCTGAACCCTAGTTTTGACCCAAAACCCTATTTTGGACCCAAAACAGAATTTTTGACCCAAATCCTTTTTTTTTTTTTGCAGCACACCCGATTTATTAATAATAAACAAAGGAAACAGCAAAGCATGGGGGGACATAACCAAACCCATGAAAAATCAACTAAATCTAAAATTGGGAAGACCACTCCTATTACGAAAGAGGTCTTCCCCAATGAAAGGGGGGTAAGAATCCCACCAAAAAAACCCTGAATAGACAAGCCATGAGAGGCAAGTTTATCAGCACAACTATTGCCCTCTCTATAGATATGAGAATAAGCAAAATTCATATTCCTAGCTATAGGCAGACAATTGGACCATCTATTCCTAAGACGCCAAGGTACAATGTTGATATTCTTGAAGGCCGAGATTACCAATTGAGAATCACACTCTAACCAAAGATGATTCCAACCTTTTGCATTGGCTAGCTCAATTGCGAGCATGGCACCAATCAGATCAGCCTTGAAAGCATTAGATTCACCAATGTTGGCTGAAAAACAACCAAGTACATCCGCATCCTTATTCCTGAATATGCCACCACAGGATGCTCGACCAGGACACCCCAAGGCAGCCCCATCTGTATTACACTTCACCCAGCTAAATAGAGGAGTGTGCCAAAGCACCAATTTGATGGTAGGAGCCTTACATAAATGAGCATCCACATAAAATGATCCGAGAAGCCACAAGTCACAGAGTGGGGTAAATCGAACCCTTGCTAAGTCTGCCCGACATGGAACAATTGGCAAGAATAAGATTAACAAGCAGATGGAATGAAATTTTTGAGCTATCAAACCTTAATTTATTCCTACAGTGCCATATGACCCATATAATGTTTGTGATCGCAGCAAGCACAAGATCCTTGGCCTGAGAACTCCATTGCTTGTTACACGAATCCAAAGCAGATAGCATAGAGGAGGAGTCTAGAGAGCATGAAAGAATGCATCTCAACCAGTTCCACAAGGCTGCAAAGAAAAGGACAAGTCAAAGAACAAGTGATCGTGAGTCTCCTCGCAGGCATAGCACAGATTGCAAATAGACACAACAAAGGCAGCCCCTCGCATCTAAGGTTCTCATACTGCAGGCATTCGGGCCATGAAGAATTCGCCAAACCATAAAGGATT
>CM061066.1:9002538-9029199 GCA_030762895.1 Sophora flavescens
CTAATTCAATCCCTAAACCCTAATTTTGACCCTAAACCCTAATTTTGACCCTAAACCCTAAATTTGACCCAAAACCTAATTCTAAACCTAATTTAGACCCAAAACCCTATTTTAAACTCAACCCTAATTCAAACCCTAAACCCTAAATTTGACCCAGAACCCTATTTCTAACCCAAGTTTAGACCCAAAACCCTAATTCTAACCGTTTTTTTTCCGCAAACCCTATTTTTAACTCACAACTCTAATTTTGACCCAAAACCCTAATTAACGCTAATTTAGCCCCAAAACCTTAATTCGAACCTTATTTTTGTCCCAAAACCCTATTTTTAACTAAAAACCATAATTCAGACCCTAAACCCAAAATTTGACCCTAAACTCTAAATTTAACCCAAAACCCACCCGAAACCTTAATTTTAACCCAAAACCCTAAATTTTGACCCTAAACCCTAAATTTAACCCAGAACCGTAAATTTGACCAAGAACCCTAATTTTATCCCAAAGCCGATTGACCCAAAACCGTAATTCTGATCCAAAACCCTATTTCGAACCCAATTTTTGACCCAAAACACCATTTTAAACTCAAAACCCTAATTCAAACCATAAACCCTAATTTTGACCCTAAACCCTAAATTTGACCCAGAACCCTGATTTTGACCCAAAACCCTAATTCTGATCCAAAACCCTAATTTGAACCCTGTTTTTGACCCAAAACCCTATTTTAAACTCAAAACCCTAATTCAAACCCTAAACCCTAAATTTGACCCAGAAACCCTATTTTTGACCCATAACCCTATTTTTAACTCAACCCTAAAAACTAATTTTGTCCCACAGCCCGAATTTTGACCCAAAACCCTAATTGTGACCTAAAACCCTAATTCAAACCCTAAACACTAATTCAATCCCTAAACCCTAATTTTGACCCTAAACCCTAATTTTGACCTTAAACCCGAAATTTGACCCAAAACCTAATTCTAAACCTAAAGACCCAAAACCCTAATTCTAACCCTAATATTGTCCGAAAACCCTTTTTTTAACTCAAAACCTGAAACCTTAAATTTGACCCAAAACCCTATTTCTAACCCTAGTTTAGACCCAAAACCCTAATTCTAACCCTTTTTTTTTTCCCAAACCCTATTTTTAACTCAAAACCCTAATTCTCACCCTATACATAAATTTGGTCCCAAAGCCTTAATTTAGACCCAAAACCCTTATTTTTAACCAAAACCCAAAATTTGACCCAAAATCCTAATTCTAACCCTAATTTAGACCTAAAACCCTAATTCCAACCCTTTTTATGTCCGAAAATCCTATTTTTAACTCCAAACCCTAATACAACCCCAAAACCCTAAAATTTGACCCTTAACCCTAACTATGACCCAAAAGCCTAATTTTAACCACAATCCCTACTTTTGACCCAAAACCCTAATTCTAACCCTAATTTAGACCGAAAACCCAATTTTTTAGTCAAAACCCTAATTCAAACCCAGAACCCTAGTTTTGACCCAAACCCTATTTTTGACCCAAATCCTAATTTTGACCCAAAACCCTAATTCTGGCCTAAAACCATAATTTGGACCCAAAACCCTAATTTGGACCCAAACCCAAATTTAGACCCAAAACCCTAATACTAACCCAAATTTAGACGCATACACCTAATTATAACCCTATTTTTGTCCCAAAACCCTAATTTTTACTCAAAACCCTAATTCAAACCCTAAACCCAAAATTTGACCCTAAACCCTAAATGTAACCCAGAACACAAAATTTGACCCGAAACCCAAAATTTAACCCAAAACCCTAATTCTAACTCTATTTTTAACTCAAACCCCTAATTCAAACCCTAAACCCTAAATTTGACTCTAAATCCTAACCCAAAACCCTAATTCTAACCCAATTTTTGTCCCAAAACACTATTTTTAACTCAACCATAAATTTTGACCCAAAACCCAAATTTTGACCCAAAACCCTAATCCTAACGCTAATTTACACCGAAAACCTTAATTCTAACCTTATTTTTGTCCCAAAACCCTATTTTTAACTCAAAACCATAATTCAAACCCTAAACTCTAAATTTAACCAAGAACCCACCCGAAACCCTAATTTTAACCCAAAACCCTATATTTTAACCCAGAACCCTAATTTTAACCTAGATCGGTAAATTTGACCCAAACCCTAATTTTAACCCATACCCGATTGTCCCAAAAACCATAAACCCTAATTCAAACCATAAACCCTAATTGTCACCCTAAACCCTAAATTTGACCAAACCCTAATTTTGACCCAAAATCCTAATTCTGATCCAAAACCCTAATTCGAACCCTAATTTGGACCCAAAACCCTATTTTAAACTCAAAGCCCTAATCCCTAAATTTGACCCAGAACCCTAATTTTGACCCGAAACCCTATTTTTGACCCAAAACCCTATTTTTAACTCAACCCAAAAAACTAATTTTGTCCCAAAGCCCTAATTCTGACCCAAAACCCTAATTTAGACCGAAAACCCTATTTTTTAGTCAAAACCCTAATTCAAACCCTAACCCTAGTTTTGACCCAAAACCCTATTTTGGACCCAAAACCGAATTTTTGACCCAAAACCCTAATTCTGACCTAAAACCATAATTTAGACCCAAAACCCTAAATTTGACCCAAAACCCTAATACTAAACCTAATTTAGACGCATACCCCTAATTATAACCCTATTTTTGTCCCAAAACCCTAATTTTTACTCAAAACCCTAATTCAAACCCTAAACCCAAAATTTGACCCTAAACCCTAAATGTAACCCAGAACACTAATTTTGACCCGAAACCCAAATTTTAACCCAAAACCCTAATTCTAACTCTATTTTTAACTCAAAACCCTAATTCAAACCCTAAACCCTAAATTTGACCCTAAATCCTAACCCAAAACCCTAATTCCAACCCAATTTCTGTCCCAAAACACTATTTTTAACTCAACACGAAACCTTAATTTTGACCCAAAACCCAAATTTTGACCCAAAACCCTAATCCTAACGCTAATTTAGTCCCAAAACCTTAATTCTAACCTTATTTTTGTCCCAAAACCCTATTTTTAACTCAAAACCATAATTCAAACCCTAAACCCAAAATTTGACCCTAAACTCTAAATTTAACCCAAAACCCACCCGAAACCTTAATTTTAACCCAAAACCCTAAATTTTGACCCTAAACCCTAAATTTAACCCAGAACCGTAAATTTGACCCAGAACCCTAATTTTAACCCAAAGCCGATTGACCCAAAACCGTAATTCTGATCCAAAACCCTATTTCGAACCCAATTTTTGACCCAAAACACCATTTTAAACTCAAAACCCTAATTCAAACCATAAACCCTAATTTTGACCCTAAACCCTAAATTTGACCCGAAACCCAAATTTTAACCCAAAACCCTAATTCTGATCCAAAACCCTAATTCAAACGCTATTTCTGACCCAAAACCCTATTTTAAACTCAAAACCCTAATTCAAACCCTAAACCCTAAATTTGACCCAGAACACTAATTTTGACCCGAAACCCTATTTTTGACCCATAACCCTATTTTTAACTCACCCTAAAAACTAATTTTGTCCCAAAGCCCGAATTTTGACCCAAAACCCTAATTGTGACCTAAAACCCTAATTTAAACCCTAAACACTAATTCAATCCCTAAACCCTAATTTTGACCCTAAACCCTAATTTTGACCCTAAACCCTAAATTTGACCCAAAACCTAATTCTAAACCTAATTTAGACCCAAAACCCTAATTCTAACCCTAATTTTGTCCGACAACCTTTTTTTAACTCAAAACCCGAAACCTTAAATTTGACCCAAAACCCTATTTCTAACCCAAGTTTAGACCCAAAACCCTAATTCTAACCCTTTTTTTTCCCCAAACCCTATTTTTAACTCAAAACTCTAATTTTGACCCAAAACCCTAATAAACGCTAATCTAGTCCCAAAACCTTAATTCTAACCTTATTTTTGTCCCAAAACCCTATTTTTAACTCAAAACCATAATTCAGACCCTAAACCCAAAATTTGACCCTAAACTCTAAATTTAACCCAGAACCCACCCGAAACCTTATTTTTAACCCAAAACCCTAAATTTTGACCCTAAACCCTAAATTTAACCCAGAACCGTAAATTTGACCCAGAACCCTAATTTTAAACCTTAGCCGATTGACCCAAAACCGTAATTCTGATCCAAAACCCTATTTTGAACCCAATTTTTGACCCAAAACACCATTTTAAACTCAAAACCCTAATTCAAACCATAAACCCTAATTTTGACCCTAAACCCTAAATTTGACCCTGAACCCTGATTTTGACCCAAAACCCTAATTCTGATCCAAAACCCTAATTCGAACCCTGTTTTTGACCCAAAACCCTATTTTAAACTCAAAACCCTAAACCCTAAATTTGACCCAGAACACTAATTTTGACCCGAAACCCTATTTTTGACCCATAACCCTATTTTTAACTCAACCCTAAAAACTAATTTTGTCCCAAAGCCCGAATTTTGACCCTAAACCCTAATTTTGACCTTAAACCCGAAATTTGACCCAAAACCTAATTCTAAACCTAAAGACCCAAAACCCTAATTCTAACCCTAATATTGTCCGAAAACCCTTTTTTTTTAACTCAAAACATGAAACCTTAAATTTGACCCAAAACCCTATTTCTAACCCTAGTTTAGACCCAAAACCCTAATTCTAACCCTTTTTTTTTTCCCCAAACCCTATTTTTAACTCAAAACCCTAATTCTCACCCTATACATAAATTTGGTCCCAAAGCCTTAATTTAGACCCAAAACCCTTATTTTTAACCAAAACCCAAAATTTGACCCAAAATCCTAATTCTAACCCTAATTTAGACCTAAAACCCTAATTCCAACCCTTTTTATGTCCGAAAATCCTATTTTTAACTCAAAACCCTAATTCAAACCCTAAACCCAAATTGGACCTATTTTTAACTCAAAACCCTAATTCAAACCAAAAAACCTAAATTTTGCCCCTAAACCCTAAATTTAATCCATAACCCTAAATTTGACCCAGAAGCCTAATTTTAACCAAAAGCCCTAATTTTGAACCAAAACCCTAATTCTAACCCTAATTTAGACCGAAAACCCTATTTTTTAGTCAAAACCCTAATTCAACCCCTGAACCCTAGTTTTGACTCAAAACCCTATTTTGGACCCAAAACCGAATTTTTGACCCAAATCCCTAATTTTGACCCAAAACCCTAATTCTAACCTAAAACCATAATTTAGACCCAAAACCCAAATTTAGACCCAAAACCCTAATACTAACCCTAATTTAGACGCATACCCCTAATTATAACCCTATTTTTATCCCAAAACCCTAATTTTTACTCAAAACCCTAATTCAAACCCTAAACCCAAAATTTGACCCTAAACCCTAAATGTAACCTAGAACACTAATTTTGACCCGAAACCCAAATTTTAACCCAAAACCCTAATTCTAACTCTATTTTTAACTCAAAACCCTAATTCGAACCCTAAACCCTAAATTTGACCCTAAAGCCTAACCCAAAACCCTAATTCTAACCCAATTTCTGTCCCAAAACACTATTTTTCACTCAACCCGAAACCTTAATTTTGACCCAAAACCCAAATTTTGACCCAAAACCCTAATCCTAACGCTAATTTAGTCCCAAAAACTTAATTCTAACCTTATTTTTGTCCCAAAACCCTATTTTTAACTCAAAACCATAATTCAAACCCTAAACCGAAAATTTGACCATAAACTCTAAATTTAACCCAGAACCCACCCGAAACCTTAATTTTAACCCAAAACCCTACATTTTGACCCTAAACCCTAAATTTAACCCAGAACCGTAAATTTGACCCAGAACCCTAATTTTAACCCAAAGCCGATTGACCTAAAACCGTAATTCTGATCCAAACCCAATTTTTGACCCAAAACACTATTTTAAACTCAAAACCTTAATTCAAACCCTATTTTTGACCTAAACCCTCTTTGAAAATCAAAACCCTAATTGAAACCCTAATCCCTAACTTTGACCCAGAACCCTCATTTTGACCCGTATCCCTATTTTTGACCCCAAACCCTATTTTTAACTCAACCCTAAAAACTAATTTTGTCCCAAATCCCTAATTCTGGCCAAAAACCCTAATTGTGACCTAAAACACTAATTCAAACCCTAAACACTAATTCAATCCCTAAACCCTAATTTTCACCCTAAACCCTAATTTTGACCCTAAACCCTAATTTTGACCCTAAACCCTAATTCTAACCCTAATTTAGACCCAAAACCCTAATTCTAACCCTAATTTTGTCCGAAAACCCATTTTTTAACTCAAAACCCGAAACCTTAAATTTGACCCAAAGCCTTAATTTAGACCCAAAACCCTAATTCTAACCCTTTTTTTCCCCAAACCCTATTTTTAACTCAAAACCCTAATTCTCACCCTATACATAAATTTGGTCCCAAAGCCTTAATTTAGACCCAAAACCCTTATTTTTAACCAAAACCCAAAATTTGACCCAAAATCCTAATCCTAACCCTAATTTAGACCCAAAACCCTAATTCCAATCCTTTTTATGTCCGAAAACACTATTTTTAACTCAAAACCCTAATTCAAACCCAAAAACCTAAATTTTGACCCTACACCCTAAATTTGACCCAGAAGCCTAATTTTAACCAAAAGCCCTAATTTTGACCCAAAACCCTAATTCTAACCCTAATTTAGACCGAAAACGCTATTTTTTAGTCAAAACCCTAATTCAACCCCTGAACCCTAGTTTTGACTCAAAACCCTATTTTGGACCCAAAACCGAATTTTTGACCCAAATCCCTAATTTTGACCCAAAACCCTAATTCTGACCTAAAACCATAATTTAGACCCAAAACCCTAAATTTGACCCAAAACCCTAATTTAGACCCAAAACCCAAATTTAGACCCAAAACCCTAATACTAACCCTAATTTAGACGCATACCCCTAATTATAACCCTATTTTTGTCCCAAAACCCTAATTTTTACTCAAAACCCTAATTCAAACCCTAAACCCAAAATTTGACCCTAAACCCTAAATGTAACCCAGAACACTAATTTTGACCCGAAACCCAAATTTTAACCCAAAACCCTAATTCTAACTCTATTTTTAACTCAAAACCCTAATTCAAACCCTAAACCCTAAATTTGACCCTAAAACCTAACCCAAAACCCTAATTCTAACCCAATTTCAACCCGAAACCTTAATTTTGACCCAAAACCCAAATTTTGATCCAAAACCCTAATCCTAACGCTAATTTAGTCCCAAAATCTTAATTCTAACCTTATTTTTGTCCCAAAACCCTATTTTTAACTCAAAACCATAATTCAAACCCTAAACCCAAAATTTGACCCTAAACTCTAAATTTAACCCAGAACCCACCCGAAACCTTAATTTTAACCCAAAACCGTAAATTTTGACCCTAAACCCTAAATTTAACCCAGAACCGTAAATTTGACCCAGAACCCTAATTTTAAACCAAAGCCGATTTACCCAAAACCGTAATTCTGATCCAAAACCCAATTTTTGACCCAAAACACTATTTTAAACTCAAAACCCTAATTCAAACCATAAACCCTAAGTTTGACCCTAAACCCTAAATTTGACCCAGAACCCTAATTTTGACCCAAAACCCTAATTCTGATCCAAAACCCTAATTCGAACCCTATTTTTGACCGAAAACCCTATTTTAAAATGAAAACCCTAATTCAAACCCTAAACCCTAAAATGTAACCTAGAACGCTAATTTTGACCCAAAACCCAAATTTTAACCCAAAACCCTAATTCTAACTCTATTTTTAACTCAAAACCCTAATTCAAACCCTAAACCCTAAATTTGACCCTAAAACCTAAGCCAAAACCCTAATTCTAACCCAATTTCTGTCCCAAAACACTATTTTTAACTCAACCCGAAACCTTAATTTTGACCCAAAGCCCAAATTTTGACCCAAAACCCTAATCCTAACGCTAATTTAGTCCCAAAACCTTAATTCTAACCTTATTTTTTTTCCCAAAACCCTATTTTTAACTCAAAACCATAATTCAAACCCTAAAGCCAAAATTTGACCCTAAACTCTAAATTTAACCCGAACCCAAAACCTTTTTTAACCCAAATCTAATTTTGACCCTAAACCCTAAATTTAACCCAGAACCGTAAATTTAACCCAGAACCCTAATTTTAACCCAATGCCGATTGAGCCAAAACCGTAATTCTGATCCAAAACCCTATTTCGAACCCAATTTTTGACCCAAAACACTATTTTAAACTCAAAACCCTAATTCAAACCATAAACCCTAATTTTGATCCTAAACCCTAAATTTTACCCAAAACCCCAATTCTGATCCAAAACCCTAATTCGAACCCTATTTTTGACCCAAAATCCTATTTTAAACTCAAAACCCTAATTCAAACCCTAAACCCTAAATTTGACCCGAAACCCTATTTTTGACCCAAAACCCTATTTTTAACTCAACCCTAAAAACTAATTTTGTCCCAAAGCCCTAATTCTGGCCCAAAACCCTAATTGTGACCTAAAACCCTAATTCAAACCCTAAACACTAATTCAATCCCTAAACCCTAATTTTGACCCTAAACCCTAAATTTGACCCAAAACCTAATTCTAAACCTAATTTAGACCCAAAACCCTAATTCTAACCCTAATTTTGTCCGAAAACCCATTTTTTAACTCAAAACCCGAAACCTTAAATTTGACCCAAAGCCTTAATTTAGACCCAAAACCCTAATTCTAACCCTTTTTTTCCCCAAACCCTATTTTTAACTCAAAACCCTAATTCTCACCCTAAACCTAAATTTGGTCCCAAAGCCTTAATTTAGACCCAAAACCCTTATTTTTAACCAAAACCCAAAATTTGACCCAAAATCCTAATTCTAACCCTAATTTAGACCCAAAACCCTAATTCCAACCCTTTTTATGTCCGAAAACCCTATTTTAACTCAAAACCCTAATTCAAACCCAAAAACCTAAATTTTGACCCTACACCCTAAACTTCACCAAAAGCCCTAATTTTGACCCAAAACCCTAATTTAGACCAAAAACCCTATTTTTCAGTCAAAACCTTAATTCAAACCCTGAACCCTAGTTTTGACCCAAAACCCTATTTTGGACCCAAAACCGAATTTTGACCCAAATCCCTAATTTAGACCCAAAACCCTAAATTTGACCCAAAACCCTAATTTAGAGCCAAAACCCAAATTTAGACCCAAAACCCTAATACTAACCCTAATTTAGACGCATATCCCTAATTATAACCCTATTTTTGTCCCAAAACCCTAATTTTTACTCAAAACCCTAAACTCTAAATATAACCCAGAACCCACCCGAAACCCTAACTTTAACCCAAAACCCTAAATTTTGACCCAAAACCCTAAATTTAACCTAGAACCGTAAATTTGACCCAGAACCCTAATTTTAACCCATACTCGATTGGCCCAAAACCATAAACCCTAATTCAAACCATAAACCCTAATTGTCACCCTAAACCCTAAATTTGACCCAGAACCCTAATTTTGACCCAAAATCATAATTCTGATCCAAAACCCTAATTTGAACCCTATTTTGGACCCAAAACCCTATTTTAAACACAAAACCCTAATCCCTAAATTTGACCCAGAACCCTAATTTTGACCCGAAACCCTATTTTTGACCCAAAACCCTATTTTTAACTCAACGCTAAAAACTAATTTTGTCCCAAAGCCCTAATTCTGACCCAAAACCCTAATTTAGACCGAAAACCCTATTTTTTAGTCAAAACCCTAATTCAAACCCTGAACCCTAGTTTTGACCCAAAACCCTATTTTGGACCCAAAACCGAATTTTTGACCCAAAACCCTAATTCTGACCTAAAACCATAATTTAGACCCAAAACCCTAAATTTGACCCAAAACCCTAATTTAGACCCAAAACCCTAATACTAACCCTAATTTAGACGCATACCCCTAATTATAACCCTATTTTTGTCCCAAAACCCTAATTTTTACTCAAAACCCTAATTCAAACCCTAAACCCAAAATTTGACCCTAAACCCTAAATGTAACCCAAAACACTAATTTTGACACGAAACCCAAATTTTACCCCAAAACCCTAATTCTAACTATATTTTTAACTCAAAACCCTAATTCAAACCCTAAACCCTAAATTTGACCCTAAATCCTAACCCAAAACCCTAATTCTAAACCAAAACACTATTTTTCACTCAACCCGAAACCTTAATTTTGACCCAAAACCCAAATTTTGACCCAAAACCCTAATCCTAACGCTAATTTAGTCCCAAAAACTTAATTCTAACCTTATTTTTGTCCCAAAACCCTATTTTTAACTCAAAACCATAATTCAAACCCTAAACCCAAAATTTGACCCTAAACTCTAAATTTAACCCAAAACCCACCCGAAACCTTAATTTTAACCCAAACCCTAAATTTTAACCCTAAACCCTAAATTTTACCCATAAACCTAAATTTGACCCAAACCCTAATTTTAACCCAAAGGATTGACCCAAACTAGTTTCCAAAACCCTATTTCGAATCCAATTTTTGACCCAAAACACTATTTTAAACTCAAAACCCTAATTCAAACCATAAACCCTAATTTTGACCCTAAACCCTAAATTTGACCCAGAACCCTAATTTTGACCAAAAACCCTAATTCTGATCCAAAACCCTAATTCAACCCTTATTTTTGACCCAAAACCCTATTTTAAACTCAAAACCCTAATTCAAACCCTAAACCCTAAATTTGACCCGAAACCCTATTTTTGACCCATAACCCTATTTTTAACTCACCCTAAAAACTAATTTTGTCCCAAAGCCCGAATTTTGACCCAAAACCCTAATTGTGACCTTAAACCCTAATTCAAACCCTAAACACTAATTCAATCCCTAAACCCTAATTTTGACCCTAAACCCTAATTTTGACCCTAAACCCTAAATTTGACCCAAAACCTAATTCTAAACCTAATTTAGACCCAAAACCCTATTTTTAACTCAAAACCCGAAACCTTAAATTTGACCCATAACCCTATTTCTAACCCAAGTTTAGACCCAAAACCCTAATTCTAACCGTTTTTTTTCCGCAAACCCTATTTTTAACTCACAACTCTAATTTTGACCCAAAACCCTAATTAACGCTAATTTAGCCCCAAAACCTTAATTCTAACCTTATTTTTGTCCCAAAACCCTATTTTTAACTCAAAACCATAATTCAGACCCTAAACCCAAAATTTGACCCTAAACTCTAAATTTAACCCAGAACCCACCCGAAACCTTATTTTGAACCCAAAACCCTAAATTTTGACCCTAAACCCTAAATTTAACCCAGAACCGTAAATTTGACCCAGAACCCTAATTTTATCCCAAAGCCGATTGACCCAAAACCGTAATTCTGATCCAAAACCCTATTTCGAACCCAATTTTTGACCCAAAACACCATTTTAAACTCAAAACCCTAATTCAAACCATAAACCCTAATTTTGACCCTAAACCCTAAATTTGACCCAGAACCCTGATTTTGACCCAAAACCCTAATTCTGATCCAAAACCCTAATTCGAACCCTGTTTTTGACCCAAAACCCTATTTTAAACTCAAAACCCTAATTCAAACCCTAAACCCTAAATTTGACCCAGAACACTAATTTTGACCCGAAACCCTATTTTTGACCCATAACCCTATTTTTAACTCAACCCTAAAAACTAATTTTGTCCCAAAGCCCGAATTTTGACCCAAAACCCTAATTGTGACCTAAAACCCTAATTCAAACCCTAAACACTAATTCAATCCCTAAACCCTAATTTTGACCCTAAACCCTAATTTTGACCTTAAACCCGAAATTTGACCCAAAACCTAATTCTAAACCTAAAGACCCAAAACCCTAATTCTAACCCTAATATTGTCCGAAAACCCTTTTTTTAACTCAAAACCTGAAACCTTAAATTTGACCCAAAACCCTATTTCTAACCCTAGTTTAGACCCAAAACCCTAATTCTAACCCTTTTTTTTCCCAAACCCTATTTTTAACTCAAAACCCTAATTCTCACCCTATACATAAATTTGGTCCCAAAGCCTTAATTTAGACCCAAAACCCTTATTTTTAACCAAAACCCAAAATTTGACCCAAAATCCTAATTCTAACCCTAATTTAGACCTAAAACCCTAATTCCAACCCTTTTTATGTCCGAAAATCCTATTTTTAACTCAAAACCCTAATTCAAACCCAAAAACCTAAATTTTGACCCTTAACCCTAAATTTGACCCAAAAGCCTAATTTTAACCAAAAGCCCTAATTTTGACCCAAAACCCTAATTCTAACCCTAATTTAGACCGAAAACCCAATTTTTTAGTCAAAACCCTAATTCAAACCCTGAACCCTAGTTTTGACCCAAAACCCTATTTTTGACCCAAATCCCTAATTTTGACCCAAAACCCTAATTCTGACCTAAAACCATAATTTAGACCCAAAACCCTAATTTAGACCCAAAACCCAAATTTAGACCCAAAACCCTAATACTAACCCAAATTTAGACGCATACACCTAATTATAACCCTATTTTTGTCCCAAAACCCTAATTTTTACTCAAAACCCTAATTCAAACCCTAAACCCAAAATTTGACCCTAAACCCTAAATGTAACCCAGAACACTAATTTTGACCTGAAATCCAAATTTTAACCCAAAACCCTAATTCTAACTCTATTTTTAACTCAAAACCCTAATTCAAACCCGAAACCCTAAATTTGACCCTAAATCCTAACCCAAAACCCAAATTCTAACCCAATTTTGGTCCCAAATCACTATTTTTAACTCAACCAAAAACCTTAATTTTGACCCAAAACCCAAATTTTGATCCAAAACCCTAATCCTAACGTTAATTTACACCCAAAACCTTAATTCTAACCTTATTTTTGTCCCAAAACCCTATTTTTAACTCAAAACCATAATTCAAACCCTAAACTCTAAATTTAACCCAAAACCCTAAATTTTGACCCAAAACCCTAAATTTAACCTAGAACCGTAAATTTGACCCAGAACCCTAATTTTAACCCATACTCGATTGGCCCAAAACCATAAACCCAAATTCAAACCATAAACCCTAATTGTCACCCTAAACCCTAAATTTGACCCAGAACCCTAATTTTGACCCAAAATCATAATTCTGATCCAAAACCCTAATTTGAACCCTATTTTGGACCCAAAACCCTATTTTAAACACAAAACCCTAATCCCTAAATTTGACCCAGAACCCTAATTTTGACCCGAAACCCTATTTTTGACCCAAAACCCTATTTTTAACTCAACGCTAAAAACTAATTTTGTCCCAAAGCCCTAATTCTGACCCAAAACCCTAATTTAGACCGAAAACCCTATTTTTTAGTCAAAACCCTAATTCAAACCCTAACGCTAGTTTTGACCCAAAACCCTATTTTGGACCCAAAACCGAATTTTTGACCCAAAACCCTAATTCTGACCTAAAACCATAATTTAGACCCAAAACCCTAAATTTGACCCAAAACCCTAATTTAGACCCAAAACCCTAATACTAACCCTAATTTAGACGCATACCCCTAATTATAACCCTATTTTTGTCCCAAAACCCTAATTTTTACTCAAAACCCTAATTCAAACCCTAAACCCAAAATTTGACCCTAAACCCTAAATGCAACCCAGAACACTAATTTTGACCCGAAACCCAAATTTTAACCCAAAACCCTAATTCTAACTCTATTTTTAACTCAAAACCCTAATTCAAACCCTAAACCCTAAATTTGACCCTAAATCCTAACCCAAAACCCTAATTCCAACACAATTTCTGTCCCAAAACACTATTTTTAACTCAACACGAAACCTTAATTTTGACCCAAAACCCAAATTTTGACCCAAAACCCTAATCCTAACGCTAATTTAGTCCCAAAACCTTAATTCTAACCTTATTTTTGTCCCAAAACCCTATTTTTAACTCAAAACCATAATTCAAACCCTAAACCCAAAATTTGACCCTAAACTCTAAATTTAACCCAAAACCCACCCGAAACCTTAATTTTAACCCAAAACCCTAAATTTTGACCCTAAACCCTAAATTTAACCCAGAACCGTAAATTTGACCCAGAACCCTAATTTTAACCCAAAGCCGATTGACCCAAAACCGTAATTCTGATCCAAAACCCTATTTCGAACCCAATTTTTGACCCAAAACACCATTTTAAACTCAAAACCCTAATTCAAACCATAAACCCTAATTTTGACCCTAAACCCTAAATTTGACCCAGAACCCTAATTTTGACCCAAAACCCTAATTCTGATCCAAAACCCTAATTCAAACGCTATTTCTGACCCAAAACCCTATTTTAAACTCAAAACCCTAATTCAAACCCTAAACCCTAAATTTGACCCAGAACACTAATTTTGACCCGAAACCCTATTTTTGACCCATAACCCTATTTTTAACTCACCCTAAAAACTAATTTTGTCCCAAAGCCCGAATTTTGACCCAAAACCCTAATTGTGACCTAAAACCCTAATTCAAACCCTAAACACTAATTCAATCCCTAAACCCTAAATTTCACCCAAAACCTAATTCTAAACCTAATTTAGACCAAAACCCTAATTCTAACCCTAATTTTGTCCGAAAACCTTTTTTTTAACTCAAAACCCGAAACCTTAAATTTGACCCAAAACCCTATTTCTAACCCAAGTTTAGACCCAAAACCCTAATTCTAACCCTTTTTTTTCCCCAAACCCTATTTTTAACCCAAAACTCTAATTTTGACCCAAAACCTAAACGCTAATCTAGTCCCAAAACCTTAATTCTAACCTTATTTTTGTCCCAAAACCCTATTTTTAACTCAAAACCATAATTCAGACCCTAAACCCAAAATTTGACCCTAAACTCTAAATTTAACCCAGAACCCACCCGAAACCTTATTTTTAACCCAAAACCCTAAATTTTGACCCTAAACCCTAAATTTAACCCAGAACCGTAAATTTGACCCAGAACCCTAATTTTAAACCTTAGCCGATTGACCCAAAACCGTAATTCTGATCCAAAACCCTATTTTGAACCCAATTTTTGACCCAAAACACCATTTTAAACTCAAAACCTAATTCAAACCATAAACCCTAATTTTGACCCTAAACCCTAAATTTGACCCCAAACCCTAATTTTGACCCAAAACCTAATTCAAACCCAAAACCTAAATCCTTTTTGACCCAAAACCCTATTTTAAACTCAAAACCCTAAACCTAAATTTGACCCAACTAATTTTGACCAACCCTATTTTTGACCCAAAACCCTATTTTTAACTCAACCCTAAAACTAATTTTGTCCCAAAGCCAATTTTGACCCTAAACCCTAATTTTGACCAAAATTTGACCCAAAACCTAATTCTAAACCTAAAGACCCAAAACCCTAATTCTAACCCTAATATTGTCCGAAAACCCTTTTTTTTTAACTCAAAACATGAAACCTTAAATTTGACCCAAAACCCTATTTCTAACCCTAGTTTAGACCCAAAACCCTAATTCTAACCCTTTTTTTTTCCCCAAACCCTATTTTTAACTCAAAACCCTAATTCTCACCCTATACATAAATTTGGTCCCAAAGCCTTAATTTAGACCCAAAACCCTTATTTTTAACCAAAACCCAAAATTTGACCCAAAATCCTAATTCTAACCCTAATTTAGACCTAAAACCCTAATTCCAACCCTTTTTATGTCCGAAAATCCTATTTTTAACTCAAAACCCTAATTCAAACCCTAAACCCAAATTTGGACCGAAAACCCTATTTTTAACTCAAAACCCTAATTCAAACCAAAAAACCTAAATTTTGCCCCTAAACCCTAAATTTAATCCATAACCCTAAATTTGACCCAGAAGCCTAATTTTAACCAAAAGCCCTAATTTTGAACCAAAACCCTAATTCTAACCCTAATTTAGACCGAAAACCCTATTTTTTAGTCAAAACCCTAATTCAACCCCTGAACCCTAGTTTTGACTCAAAACCCTATTTTGACCCAAACCTATTTTGACCCAAATCCCTAATTTTGACCCAAAACCCTAATTCTAACCTAAAACCATAATTTAGACCCAAAACCCAAATTTAGACCCAAAACCCTAATACTAACCCTAATTTAGACGCATACCCCTAATTATAACCCTATTTTTATCCCAAAACCCTAATTTTTACTCAAAACCCTAATTCAAACCCTAAACCCAAAATTTGACCCTAAACCCTAAATGTAACCTAGAACACTAATTTTGACCCGAAACCCAAATTTTAACCCAAAACCCTAATTCTAACTCTATTTTTAACTCAAAACCCTAATTCAAACCCTAAACCCTAAATTAGACCCTAAATCCTAACCCAAAACCCTAATTCTAACCCAATTTCTGTCCCAAAACACTACTTTTAACTCAACCCGAAACCTTAATTTTGACCCAAAACCCAAATTTTGACCCAAAACCCTAATACTAACGCTAATTTAGTCCCAAAACCTTAATTCTAACCTTATTTTTGTCCCAAAACCCTATTTTTAACTCAAAACCATAATTCAAACCCTAAACCCAAAATTTGACCCTAAACTCTAAATTTAACCCAGAACCCACCCGAAACCTTAATTTTAACCCAAAACCGTAAATTTTGACGCTAAACCCTAAATTTAACCCAGAACCGTAAATTTGACCCAGAACCCTAATTTTAACCCAAAGCCGATTGACCCAAAACCGTAATTCTGATCCAAAACCCAATTTTTTACCGAAAACACTATTTTAAACTCAAAACCCTAATTCGAACCCTATTTTTGACCGAAAACCCTATTTTAAAATCAAAACCCTAATTCAAACCCTAAACCCTAAATTTGACCCAGAACCCTAATTTTGACCCGAAACCCTATTTTTGACCCAAAACCCTATTTTTAACTCAACCCTAAAAACTAATTTTGTCCCAAATCCCTAATTCTGGCCAAAAACCCTAATTGTGACCTAAAACACTAATTCAAACCCTAAACACTAATTCAATCCCTAAACCCTAATTTTCACCCTAAACCCTAATTTTGACCCTAAACCGTAAATTTGACCCAAAACCTAATTCTAAACCTAATTTAGACCCAAAACCCTAATTCTAACCGTAATTTTGTCCGAAAACCCTTTTTTTAACTCAAAACCCGAAACCTTAAATTTGACCCCAAGCCTTAATTTAGACCCAAAACCCTAATTCTAACCCTTTTTTTCCCCAAACCCTATTTTTAACTCAAAACCCTAATTCTCACCCTATACATAAATTTGGTCCCAAAGCCTTAATTTAGACCCAAAACCCTTATTTTTAACCAAAACCCAAAATTTGACCCAAAATCCTAATCCTAACCCTAATTTAGACCCAAAACCCTAATTCCAATCCTTTTTATGTCCGAAAACACTATTTTTAACTCAAAACCCTAATTCAAACCCAAAAACCTAAATTTTGACCCTACACCCTAAATTTGACCCAGAAGCCTAATTTTAACCAAAAGCCCTAATTTTGACCCAAAACCCTAATTCTAACCCTAATTTAGACCGAAAACGCTATTTTTTAGTCAAAACCCTAATTCAACCCCTGAACCCTAGTTTTGACTCAAAACCCTATTTTGGACCCAAAACCGAATTTTTGACCCAAATCCCTAATTTTGACCCAAAACCCTAATTCTGACCTAAAACCATAATTTAGACCCAAAACCCTAAATTTGACCCAAAACCCTAATTTAGACCCAAAACCCAAATTTAGACCCAAAACCCTAATACTAACCCTAATTTAGACGCATACCCCTAATTATAACCCTATTTTTATCCCAAAACCCTAATTTTTACTCAAAACCCTAATTCAAACCCTAAACCCAAAATTTGACCCTAAACCCTAAATGTAACCTAGAACACTAATTTTGACCCGAAACCCAAATTTTAACCCAAAACCCTAATTCTAACTCTATTTTTAACTCAAAACCCTAATTCAAACCCTAAACCCTAAATTAGACCCTAAATCCTAACCCAAAACCCTAATTCTAACCCAATTTCTGTCCCAAAACACTATTTTTAACTCAACCCGAAACCTTAATTTTGACCCCAAAACCCAAATTTTGACCCAAAACCCTAATCCTAACGCTAATTTAGTCCCAAAACCTTAATTCTAACCTTATTTTTGTCCCAAAACCCTATTTTTAACTCAAAACCATAATTCAAACCCTAAACCCAAAATTTGACCCTAAACTCTAAATTTAACCCAGAACCCACCCGAAACCTTAATTTTAACCCAAAACCGTAAATTTTGACCCTAAACCCTAAATTTAACCCAGAACCGTAAATTTGACCCAGAACCCTAATTTTAAACCAAAGCCGATTTACCCAAAACCGTAATTCTGATCCAAAACCCAATTTTTGACCCAAAACACTATTTTAAACTCAAAACCCTAATTCAAACCATAAACCCTAAGTTTGACCCTAAACCCTAAATTTGACCCAGAACCCTAATTTTGACCCAAAACCCTAATTCTGATCCAAAACCCTAATTCGAACCCTATTTTTGACCGAAAACCCTATTTTAAAATCAAAACCCTAATTCAAACCCTAAACCCTAAAATGTAACCTAGAACGCTAATTTTGACCCAAAACCCAAATTTTAACCCAAAACCCTAATTCTAACTCTATTTTTAACTCAAAACCCTAATTCAAACCCTAAACCCTAAATTTGACCCTAAAACCTAAGCCAAAACCCTAATTCTAACCCAATTTCTGTCCCAAAACACTATTTTTAACTCAACCCGAAACCTTAATTTTGACCCAAAGCCCAAATTTTGACCCAAAACCCTAATCCTAACGCTAATTTAGTCCCAAAACCTTAATTCTAACCTTATTTTTTTTCCCAAAACCCTATTTTTAACTCAAAACCATAATTCAAACCCTAAAGCCAAAATTTGACCCTAAACTCTAAATTTAACCCAGAACCCACCCGAAACCTTTATTTTAACCCAAAATACTAAATTTTGACCCTAAACCCTAAATTTAACCCAGAACCGTAAATTTAACCCAGAACCCTAATTTTAACCCAATGCCGATTGAGCCAAAACCGTAATTCTGATCCAAAACCCTATTTCGAACCCAATTTTTGACCCAAAACACTATTTTAAACTCAAAACCCTAATTCAAACCATAAACCCTAATTTTGATCCTAAACCCTAAATTTTACCCAAAACCCCCTTTGATCCAAAACCACCTATTCCCTATTTTTGACCCAAAATCCTATTTTAAACTCAAAACCCTAATTCAAACCCTAAACCCTAAATTTGACCCGAAACCCTATTTTTGACCCAAAACCCTATTTTTAACTCAACCCTAAAAACTAATTTTGTCCCAAAGCCCTAATTCTGGCCCAAAACCCTAATTGTCACCTAAAATCCTAATTCAAACCCTAAACACTAATTCAATCCCTAAACCCTAATTTTGACCTTAAACCCTAAATTTGACCAAAAACCTAATTCTAAACCTAATTTAGACCCAAAACCCTAATTCTAACCCAAATTTTGTCCGAAAACCATTTTTTTAACTCAAAACCCGAAACCTTAAATTTGACCCAAAACCCTAATTCTAACCCTAGTTTAGACCCAAAACCCTAATTCTAACCCTTTTTTCTCCCCAAACCCTATTTTTAACTCAAAACCCTAATTCTCACCCTAAACCTAAATTTGGTCCCAAAGCCTTAATTTAGACCCAAAACCCTTATTTTTAACCAAAACCCAAAATTTGACCCAAAATCCTAATTCTAACCCTAATTTAGACCCAAAACCCTAATTCCAACCCTTTTTATGTCCGAAAACCCTATTTTAACTCAAAACCCTAATTCAAACCCAAAAACCTAAATTTTGACCCTACACCCTAAACTTCACCAAAAGCCCTAATTTTGACCCAAAACCCTAATTCTAACCCTAATTTAGACCAAAAACCCTATTTTTCAGTCAAAACCTTAATTCAAACCCTGAACCCTAGTTTTGACCCAAAACCCTATTTTGGACCCAAAACCGAATTTTGACCCAAATCCCTAATTTAGACCCAAAACCCTAAATTTGACCCAAAACCCTAATTTAGAGCCAAAACCCAAATTTAGACCCAAAACCCTAATACTAACCCTAATTTAGACGCATATCCCTAATTATAACCCTATTTTTGTCCCAAAACCCTAATTTTTACTCAAAACCCTAAACTCTAAATATAACCCAGAACCCACCCGAAACCCTAACTTTAACCCAAAACCCTAAATTTTGACCCAAAACCCTAAATTTAACCTAGAACCGTAAATTTGACCCAGAACCCTAATTTTAACCCATACTCGATTGACCCAAAACCATAAACCCTAATTCAAACCATAAACCCTAATTGTCACCCTAAACCCTAAATTTGACCCAGAACCCTAATTTTGACCCAAAATCATAATTCTGATCCAAAACCCTAATTTGAACCCTATTTTGGACCCAAAACCCTATTTTAAACACAAAACCCTAATCCCTAAATTTGACCCAGAACCCTAATTTTGACCCAAAACCCTATTTTTGACCCAAAACCCTATTTTTAACTCAACGCTAAAAACTAATTTTGTCCCAAAGCCCTAATTCTGACCCAAAACCCTAATTTAGACCGAAAACCCTATTTTTTAGTCAAAACCCTAATTCAAACCCTGAACCCTAGTTTTGACCCAAAACCCTATTTTGGACCCAAAACCGAATTTTTGACCCAAAACCCTAATTCTGACCTAAAACCATAATTTAGACCCAAAACCCTAAATTTGACCCAAAACCCTAATTTAGACCCAAAACCCTAATACTAACCCTAATTTAGACGCATACCCCTAATTATAACCCTATTTTTGTCCCAAAACCCTAATTTTTACTCAAAACCCTAATTCAAACCCTAAACCCAAAATTTGACCCTAAACCCTAAATGTAACCCAGAACACTAATTTTGACCCGAAACCCAAATTTTAACCCAAAACCCTAATTCTAACTCTATTTCTAACTCAAAACCCTAATTCAAACCCTAAACCCTAAATTTGACCCTAAATCCTAACCCAAAACCCTAATTCCAACCCAATTTCTGTCCCAAAACACTATTTTTAACTCAACACGAAACCTTAATTTTGACCCAAAACCCAAATTTTGACCCAAAACCCTAATCCTAACGCTAATTTAGTCCCAAAACCTTAATTCTAACCTTATTTTTGTCCCAAAACCCTATTTTTAACTCAAAACCATAATTCAAACCCTAAACCCAAAATTTGACCCTAAACTCTAAATTTAACCCAAAACCCACCCGAAACCTTAATTTTAACCCAAAACCGTAAATTTTGACCCTAAACCCTAAATTTAACCCAGAACCGTAAATTTGACCCAGAACCCTAATTTTAACCCAAAGCCGATTGACCCAAAACCGTAATTCTGATCCAAAACCCTATTTCGAACCCAATTTTTGACCCAAAACACCATTTTAAACTCAAAACCCTAATTCAAACCATAAACCCTAATTTTGACCCTAAACCCTAAATTTGACCCAGAACCCTAATTTTGACCCAAAACCCTAATTCTGATCCAAAACCCTAATTCGAACCCTGTTTTTGACCCAAAACCCTATTTTAAACTCAAAACCCTAATTCAAACCCTAAACCCTAAATTTGACCCGAAACCCTATTTTTGACCCATAACCCTATTTTTAACTCACCCTAAAAACTAATTTTGTCCCAAAGCCCGAATTTTGACCCAAAACCCTAATTGTGACCTTAAACCCTAATTCAAACCCTAAACACTAATTCAATCCCTAAACCCTAATTTTGACCCTAAACCCTAATTTTGACCCTAAACCCTAAATTTGACCCAAAACCTAATTCTAAACCTAATTTAGACCCAAAACCCTAATTCTAACCCAAACATTATTTGACTCAAAACCTTTTTAAATCCCAAAACCCTATTTCTAACCCAAGTTTAGACCCAAAACCCTAATTCTAACCGTTTTTTTTCCGCAAACCCTATTTTTAACTCACAACTCTAATTTTGACCCAAAACCCTAATTAACGCTAATTTAGCCCCAAAACCTTAATTCTAACCTTATTTTTGTCCCAAAACCCTATTTTTAACTCAAAACCATAATTCAGACCCTAAACCCAAAATTTGACCCTAAACTCTAAATTTAACCCAGAACCCACCCGAAACCTTATTTTGAACCCAAAACCCTAAATTTTGACCCTAAACCCTAAATTTAACCCAGAACCGTAAATTTGACCCAGAACCCTAATTTTATCCCAAAGCCGATTGACCCAAAACCGTAATTCTGATCCAAAACCCTATTTCGAACCCAATTTTTGACCCAAAACACCATTTTAAACTCAAAACCCTAATTCAAACCATAAACCCTAATTTTGACCCTAAACCCTAAATTTGACCCAGAACCCTGATTTTGACCCAAAACCCTAATTCTGATCCAAAACCCTAATTCGAACCCTGTTTTTGACCCAAAACCCTATTTTAAACTCAAAACCCTAATTCAAACCCTAAACCCTAAATTTGACCCAGAACACTAATTTTGACCCGAAACCCTATTTTTGACCCATAACCCTATTTTTAACTCAACCCTAAAAACTAATTTTGTCCCAAAGCCCGAATTTTGACCCAAAACCCTAATTGTGACCTAAAACCCTAATTCAAACCCTAAACACTAATTCAATCCCTAAACCCTAATTTTGACCCTAAACCCTAATTTTGACCTTAAACCCGAAATTTGACCCAAAACCTAATTCTAAACCTAAAGACCCAAAACCCTAATTCTAACCCTAATATTGTCCGAAAACCATTTTTTTAACTCAAAACCTGAAACCTTAAATTTGACCCAAAACCCTATTTCTAACCCTAGTTTAGACCCAAAACCCTAATTCTAACCCTTTTTTTTCCCCAAACCCTATTTTTAACTCAAAACCCTAATTCTCACCCTATACATAAATTTGGTCCCAAAGCCTTAATTTAGACCCAAAACCCTTATTTTTAACCAAAACCCAAAATTTGACCCAAAATCCTAATTCTAACCCTAATTTAGACCTAAAACCCTAATTCCAACCCTTTTTATGTCCGAAAATCCTATTTTTAACTCAAAACCCTAATTCAAACCCAAAAACCTAAATTTTGACCCTTAACCCTAAATTTGACCCCAAAAGCCTAATTTTAACCAAAAGCCCTAATTTTGACCCAAAACCCTAATTCTAACCCTAATTTAGACCGAAAACCCAATTTTTTTAGTCAAAACCCTAATTCAAACCCTGAACCCTAGTTTTGACCCAAAACCCTATTTTTGACCCAAATCCCTAATTTTGACCCAAAACCCTAATTCTGACCTAAAACCATAATTTAGACCCAAAACCCTAATTTAGACCCAAAACCCAAATTTAGACCCAAAACCCTAATACTAACCCAAATTTAGACGCATACACCTAATTATAACCCTATTTTTGTCCCAAAACCCTAATTTTTACTCAAAACCCTAATTCAAACCCTAAACCCAAAATTTGACCCTAAACCCTAAATGTAACCCAGAACACTAATTTTGACCTGAAATCCAAATTTTAACCCAAAACCCTAATTCTAACTCTATTTTTAACTCAAAACCCTAATTCAAACCCTAAACCCTAAATTTGACCCTAAATCCTAACCCAAAACCCTAATTCTAACCCAATTTTTGTCCCAAAACACTATTTTTAACTCAACCCGAAACCTTAATTTTGACACAAAACCCAAATTTTGACCCAAAACCCTAATCCTAACGCTAATTTACACCCAAAACCTTAATTCTAACCTTATTTTTGTCCCAAAACCCTATTTTTAACTCAAAACCATAATTCAAACCCTAAACTCTAAATTTAACCCAGAACCCACCCGAAACCCTAATTTTAACCCAAAACCCTAAATTTTGACCCAAAACCCTAAATTTAACCTAGAACCGTAAATTTGACCCAGAACCCTAATTTTAACCCATACTCGATTGACCCAAAACCATAAACCCTAATTCAAACCATAAACCCTAATTGTCACCCTAAACCCTAAATTTGACCCAGAACCCTAATTTTGACCCAAAATCATAATTCTGATCCAAAACCCTAATTTGAACCCTATTTTGGACCCAAAACCCTATTTTAAACACAAAACCCTAATCCCTAAATTTGACCCAGAACCCTAATTTTGACCCGAAACCCTATTTTTGACCCAAAACCCTATTTTTAACTCAACGCTAAAAACTAATTTTGTCCCAAAGCCCTAATTCTGACCCAAAACCCTAATTTAGACCGAAAACCCTATTTTTTAGTCAAAACCCTAATTCAAACCCTAACCCTAGTTTTGACCCAAAACCCTATTTTGGACCCAAAACCGAATTTTTGACCCAAAACCCTAATTCTGACCTAAAACCATAATTTAGACCCAAAACCCTAAATTTGACCCAAAACCCTAATTTAGACCCAAAACCCTAATACTAACCCTAATTTAGACGCATACCCCTAATTATAACCCTATTTTTGTCCCAAAACCCTAATTTTTACTCAAAACCCTAATTCAAACCCTAAACCCAAAATTTGACCCTAAACCCTAAATGTAACCCAGAACACTAATTTTGACCCGAAACCCAAATTTTAACCCAAAACCCTAATTCTAACTCTATTTTTAACTAAAAACCCTAATTCAGACCCTAAACCCTAAATTTGACCCTAAATCCTAACCCAAAACCCTAATTCCTACACAATTTTGGTCCCAAATCACTATTTTTAACTCAACCCGAAACCATAATATTGACCCAAAACCCTAATCCTAAAGCTAATTTACACCCAAAACCTTAATTTTAACCTTATTTTTGTCCCAAAACCCTATTTTTAACTCAAAACCATAATTCAAACCCTAAACCCAAAATTTGACCCTAAACTCTAAATTTAACCCAAAACCCACCCGAAACCTTAATTTTAACCCAAAACCCTAAATTTTGACCCTAAACCCTAAATTTAACCCAGAACCGTAAATTTGACCCAGAACCCTAATTTTAACCCAAAGCCGATTGACCCAAAACCGTAATTCTGATCCAAAACCCTATTTCGAACCCAATTTTTGACCCAAAACACCATTTTAAACTCAAAACCCTAATTCAAACCATAAACCCTAATTTTGACCCTAAACCCTAAATTTGACCCAGAACCCTAATTTTGACCCAAAACCCTAATTCTGATCCAAAACCCTAATTCAAACGCTATTTCTGACCCAAAACCCTATTTTAAACTCAAAACCCTAATTCAAACCCTAAACCCTAAATTTGACCCAGAACACTAATTTTGACCCGAAACCCTATTTTTGACCCATAACCCTATTTTTAACTCACCCTAAAAACTAATTTTGTCCCAAAGCCCGAATTTTGACCCAAAACCCTAATTGTGACCTAAAACCCTAATTCAAACCCTAAACACTAATTCAATCCCTAAACCCTAATTTTGACCCTAAACCCTAATTTTGACCCTAAACCCTAAATTTGACCCAAAACCTAATTCTAAACCTAATTTAGACCCAAAACCCTAATTCTAACCCTAATTTTGTCCGAAAACCTTTTTTTTAACTCAAAACCCGAAACCTTAAATTTGACCCAAAACCCTATTTCTAACCCAAGTTTAGACCCAAAACCCTAATTCTAACCCTTTTTTTTCCCCAAACCCTATTTTTAACTCAAAACTCTAATTTTGACCCAAAACCCTAATTAACGCTAATCTAGTCCCAAAACCTTAATTCTAACCTTATTTTTGTCCCAAAACCCTATTTTTAACTCAAAACCATAATTCAGACCCTAAACCCAAAATTTGACCCTAAACTCTAAATTTAACCCAGAACCCACCCGAAACCTTATTTTTAACCCAAAACCCTAAATTTTGACCCTAAACCCTAAATTTAACCCAGAACCGTAAATTTGACCCAGAACCCTAATTTTAACCCAAAGCCGATTGACCCAAAACCGTAATTCTGATCCAAAACCCTATTTCGAACCCAATTTTTGACCCAAAACACCATTTTAAACTCAAAACCCTAATTCAAACCATAAACCCTAATTTTGACCCTAAACCCTAAATTTGACCCTGAACCCTGATTTTGACCCAAAACCCTAATTCTGATCCAAAACCCTAATTCGAACCCTGTTTTTGACCCAAAACCCTATTTTAAACTCAAAACCCTAAACCCTAAATTTGACCCAGAACACTAATTTTGACCCATAACCCTATTTTTAACTCAACCCTAAAAACTAATTTTGTCCCAAAGCCCGAATTTTGACCCTAAACCCTAATTTTGACCTTAAACCCGAAATTTGACCCAAAACCTAATTCTAAACCTAAAGACCCAAAACCCTAATTCTAACCCTAATATTGTCCGAAAACCCTTTTTTTTTAACTCAAAACATGAAACCTTAAATTTGACCCAAAACCCTATTTCTAACCCTAGTTTAGACCCAAAACCCTAATTCTAACCCTTTTTTTTTTCCCCAAACCCTATTTTTAACTCAAAACCCTAATTCTCACCCTATACATAAATTTGGTCCCAAAG
>CM061066.1:9029699-9069884 GCA_030762895.1 Sophora flavescens
ATCCATTTGTCAATGGTTTTTAACAAGCAAGCTGGCCAGGAGTAAACAAGGAAGTCAGAAATCAACATACTATGAATGATAGAGGTCACCAATTGAACCCCGCCCATGATAGAAAGTAAGCTACCTTTCCAAGTGGCTAGTTTGCTCGATTCTATCAAAGAATAGGTCGAGGTGTATTTTCCTTGGCTTCCCTTGGAACAAAGGCACTCCAAGATAGTTAAAGGGAAGACAACCAGAAGAGAAGCCAAGCAGATTAGAAATGGAGAGCTTCCTTGCAGCAGAGAGTGGGCCAGCATAGAAGTTGGATTTTTCAGGACTTACCACTTGACCAAAAGCATGCTCATAGGCCCTCAAAAGGGAAACCAAACTTTGCAGACTTTTTTTAGTGCCTTTGCATAACATCAGCACATCATCAGCATAAAGGATATGACTAGGCAACCTATGACCACGAGGACCAGTCATCAACTGAAGGAGACCCTCATTCACAAGCATAGAGATGCCTCTACTAAGAACCTCTTCAGCAAGGCAAAAGAGGAGAGGAGACAGAGGATCTCCTTGCTCGACTCCTCTTTTGCAGCCTAAAGAAGCCAAGAAACCTTCCCATTCACAAAGAATGGAGATCTTTGCTGAATTCGAGGATAACTCTCACCCAATTACAAAAACTCGATCAAAACCAAAAGCATCAAGGACATTCAACAGGAAGCCCCTGGGTCTAAAGTATCAAAAGCCTTTCGAATGTCAATCTTTATAGCCAATTGGCCACCAAAAGATCTTTTATTTAGCAAGTTAACACCTCGGAAAGCAGAACAAACACAATCCACAATCTGCCTACCTTTGATGAAACCTCTTTGGTTGCTAGAGATGATTTTAGGTGCTATTCTTGCCAGCCTATCAGCCATTACCTTGGTTATAATCTTGAACTGGAAATTAGCCAATGCAATAGGCCTATACTGATCTACTCTAATAGCACCTTGAACTTTAGGAATCAGAGCCACCACATTAGAGTTGAGGTTAGGTAAGATCCAACCATCTTTAAAGAATTGCAGCACTGAGTGGAACACATCATGAGAGATAATATCCCAGAAATGATGGTAGAAAAAACCCCCAAATCCATCAGGCCCTAGAGCACCATTTGCATTCATTGAAAACACAGCATTCTTAACTTCATCCATGGATGGCAGCATGGTAAGCATGTCATTGTCCTCACTAGAAACAAGTTTAGGGATTACCTTGTCAACTGGACCATTGTTATGGCAATGCATTATCGTGAGGCAAAAACAGCCATAAAATGGTCCAGGATATGCTCCTCTATTGCCGCAGTTGGTTCGTAACTTGATCTCCATGCATTAGAACAGAAATCTGCTTTGTGACATGTCTGATCTTGGCTGTTCTGTGAAAGAAAGTTGTGTTTCTGTCACCAAAGGCATACCAGTTCATTCGGGCCTTCTCCATCCAGAACTGCTCCTCACATCTAAGGGCATTTTGTAATTGAATATGCTTTTCTTTTTCCTGAACATGGAGACTGTCAGAATAGCCAAACTGATTCAATTGATGTTGGATGTTATCCACCTCTGCCAGTGCATTTGTAACATTAGTATGAACATTACCAAAAACCAGTTTATTCCATTCTCTAAGCCTCCTTTTGAGATGCCTCAACTTTTGTGACAAGACAAACATAGGGCAGCCATAAAGTTTCTCCTGCCAAAACTCAGATACTACTTTGATGCAATCTGGATGTGAAGACCACATTTTTAAGAACTTAAAGGAGGAACCATGCATACAACTATCTTTTTCCAAAGATAATAAAATAGGAAAGTGATCTGACTTACTCCTGGTAAGAGTACAACAGGAAACACTCGACCAGAAATCAAGCCATAGGTCATTACAAATGGATCTATCCAATCTTCTTTCAGAAAAAGAGCTGCCCCTCCTACCATTGGCCCAGGTGAATTGAGCACCCCGAGTTTGAACATGGTGCAGTTTGGAAGAATCAGTCCAGTTCCTAAAGTCCTCACAAGAAGCACTAGAGGGAAGTCTGGAACCTCTATGCTCATGAGAACCGAGAATAGCATTGAAGTCTCCAATGTGACACCAAGGACCAGGATGAGATTGTTGCAAATTAGAGAGATCCAGCCAGAGCTGTCTTCTGACCACCACACTGGTAGCAGCATAAACAGCTGAGACAAAAAATTACTGACCATCTTTCTCAAGGGAAAAAGCAATAAACTGATTGGAGTTGGCAATAATGTTTGGAGTGTAAAAATCAGAACATAAGCACCAAAGGTTTGGCAGTAAACCATTTCTATCATTAACAGCAAAGATCTTTAAATTTAAGCTATCCCAAAAGCTAACAGGCATAGAATCATGCGCAATCCAAGGCTCTGATATGAACAAAAAATCTGGTTTATTCAAAAGACACAGCTTTTTCAAGACTAACCTAGTATCAAGGTTACCAATAGCTCTAGCATTCCAATAGAGGAGCTTCATTATGAAAAATTGAGAGGACCAGCCCTTGCTCGGGCCATGATATGCTTAGCCTTGGCAGCTTCTTTTGTTTTCTTTTTCAAATGCTTCTTCTGTGACTTAGATAGAACCACAGTGAAATTCTCATTTAAAGTCACTTCTGGAGCATCCTCAGTCTCATCACTCCAGAACTTGGAGATTAATCGGATGTCTTTATCTACCTGAGGTGGCATGCAGTGGAGCTGTGTAGCCAGCACGTTTCCTGACGTGTGAGCCTCAGTAGCAAAATCACTGCCAACAGCTACAGAGTCAGAAACATTGCTATCAGAAACATGGCTCAAAGATACATTGCCCTGGGGAGGAGTGTGAGTTTGTCTAATTGAATCATCTGCAGGGGAAATCTGATCAACCAAAGGTTGAGGATCACTAGGTTGTAAGTCCACAACACCATTGAATTCAAAAGATCCATCAGTTTGATCCTGCTGCAGCTTCTCAGCCCACGATTTCGGTTATAAAACCAAATAAGACACCATCACCTGGTTGGTCCCTTACAAGACCTGGGCTGCCAGAGACACAACCATGGCCAACACCAGGATCTTGGGGTGGTTCCTCAATAATGATTGCCTTACCATTATTCTGAGCCTTCATGACCTTCTCAGCATTGGCAGCCTGCTTGGGAATATATTTAAGTGTTGTCTGCTTCTGATTTCTCACAGGGGCCTTATCATGAGTCTTATCCTGGTTAAAACGACAACCCTCCAAAGAGTGGCCAATAGAAAGGTAGTTAGAACAAAACTGGGGAAGCCACTCATACTCAACCTCAACAGGGAAAGCAAACTCATCTCTTTCCACCATAATCTTATCTCTGAGAGTTCCTGAGAGGTCTAGATCAATCAACACACGTGCATAATGGCCAAAGGTTCTCTTTTTTGTAGCCTCATCCAGTGCAATAGGGACTCCAATAGCCCCACCAATTTCAAAGAGAATTTTTGGGCGCCAATATTCCCTCGACAAGCCATGGAAACGAACCCAACCTTGGAAATTTTTCTGCTTAATGGTTTTCGGGTTGAAGTCAGGAGTCCATGCAAAAACTCTCAGAACTCCTGGATTCAAACTCCACGATCCTATTGATCGAAGGCTGCGCAGATCTTCCAAAGAACCAAAACTAAATTCATAGAAACCTCTACCAAGAGAAACCATGGTCCAGGAGCCTGCCAAATTCCAAAGCTTTGATAACTTCTTGCGCAAGTCATCAACCCTAATTGGAGAGTCACCCTTGGAGAGAGTCAAGCGACCATGGAGGACGTTCATGCAGTCTGCAACGCCCGCCCTATATTCATCTTCAGATATCTTAATTGATAATGCATCCCCTAACAAGCGTGGTTTAGGCAGTTGACTGACAGGAATGTCAGAAGAATTTCGAAGCGCTTGGGCGAAAGACTTCTCCTGCTGAAAGGTAGGAGGGTGGGGCAACACGATGTTATCAGAAGTAGAACGAGAGGGGGGAGGAGGGTCCGGAGGACGGGAGATGAGTCAGGAAACAGAAAGGACCAAGGGCAGTTTGATGCGAATGCCCTAGTGCAACGGCAGTCACGAAGAATTCATACAAACCCCAGCAGAGCATTCAACTAACCGAATAGGTAAACGACTTAAAACCAACCCAAAACCCAAATTTTGACCCAAAACCCTAATCCTAACGCTAATTTAGTCCCAAAACCTTAATTCTAACCTTATTTTTGTCCCAAAACCCTATTTTTAACTCAACCATAATTCAAACCCTAAAGCCAAAATTTGACCATAAACTCTAAATTTAACCCAGAACCCACCCGAAACCCTAATTTTAACCCAAAACCCTAAATTTTGACCCTAAACCCTAAATTTAACCCAGAACCGTAAATTTGACCCAGAACCCTAATTTTAACCCAAAGCCGATTGACCCAAAACCGTAATTCTGATCCAAAACCCTATTTCGAACCCAATTGTGGACCCAAAACCCTATTTTAAACTCAAAACCCTAATTCAAACCATAAACCCTAATTTTGACCCTAAACCCTAAATTTGACCCAGAACCCTAATTTTGACCCAAAACCCTAATTCTGATCCAAAACCCTAATTCGAACCCTATTTTTGACCCAAAACCCTATTTTAAACTCAAAACCCTAATTCAAACCCTAAACCCTAAATTTGACCCAAAACCCTAATTTTGGCCCGAAACCCTATTTTTGACACAAAGCCCTATTTTTAACTCAACCCTAAAAACAAATTTTGTCCCAAAGCCCTAATTCTGACCCAAAACCCTAATTATGACCTAAAACCCTAATTCAAACCCTAAACCCTAATTTTGACCCTAAACCCAAAATTTGACCCAAAACCTAATTCTAAACCTAATTTAGACCCAAAACCCTAATTCTAATCCTAATTTTGTCCGAAAACCCTTTTTTAACTCAAAACCCGAAAGCTTAAATTTGACCCAAAACCCTATTTCTAACCCTAGTTTAGACCCCAAACCCTAATTCTAACCCTATTTTTTTCCCCAAACCCTATTTTTAACTCAACCCTAATTCTCACCCTAAACCTAAATTTGGTCCCGAAGCCTTAATTTAGACCCAAAACCCTTATTTTAAACCAAAACCCAAAATTTGACCCAAAATCCTATTTCTAACCCTAATTTAGACCCAAAACCCTAATTTCAACCCTTTTTATGTCCGAAAACCCTATTTTTAACTCAAAACCCAAATTCAAACCCAAAAACCTAAATTTTGCCCCTAAACCCTAAATTTGACGCAGAACCCTTATTTTACCCAAAAGCCGTAATTTTGACCAAAAACCCTAATTCTAACCCTGAACATTAATTTTAACCCAAAACCCAATTTTGGACCCAAAACCGAAATTTTGACCCAGAACCCCAATTTTGACCCTAAACCCTATTTTAAACTCAAAACCCTAATTCAAACCATAAAACCTAATTTTGACCCTAAACCCTAATTTTGACCCAAAACCCTAATTTTAACCCAAAACCCTAACTCGAACCCTATTTTTTACCCAAAAGCCTATATTAACTCTAAACCCTAATTCAAACCCTAAACCCTAAATTTGACCCAGAAGCCTAATTTTAACCAAAAGCCCTAATTTTGACCCAAAACCCTAATTCTAACCCTAATTTAGATCGAAAACCCTATTTTTTAGTCAAAACTCTAATTCAAACCATGAACCCTAGTTTTGACCCAAAACCATATTTTGGACCCAAAACCGATTTTTTGACCCAAATCCTTAATTTTGACCCAAAACCCAAATTTTGACCCAAAACCCTAATCCTAACGCTAATTTAGTCCCAAAACCTTAATTCTAACCTTATTTTTGTCCCAAAACCATATTTTAAACTGAAAACCATAATTCAAACTCTAAAGCCAAAATTTGACCCAAAACTCTAAATTTTACCCAGAACCCACCCGAAACCCTAATTTTAACCCAAAACCCTAAATTTTGACCCTAATCCCTAAATTTAACCCAGAACCATAAATTTGACCCAGAACCCTAATTTTAACCCAAAGCCGATTGACCCAAAACCGTAATTCTGATCCAAAACCCTATTTCGAACCCAATTTTTGACCCAAAACCCTATTTTAAACTCAAAACACTAATTCAAACCATAAACCCTAATTTTGACCCTAAACCCTAAATTTGACACAGAACCCTAATTTTGACCCAAAACCCTAATTCTGATCCAAAACCCTAATTTGAACCCTATTTTTGACCCAAAACCCTATTTTAAACTCAAAACCCTAATTCATACCCTAAACATTAAATTTGACCCAGAACCCTAATTTTGACCCTGTAACACCCCGATTTTCGCTGTTTCGTAATATCGGTAATAAATATATAAACATATATTTTTATCCGAGATTTAGAAAATGATTTTGGATAAACCAAGCTCATTTCCTTGTTATACTTATTTTTATAAGGTTACAGGGAAGTTTTTGGTTGAAAACTCAGACGGAAGCCGGTCTGCTGTTTTCTGTGTTTTCACTGACAGTAAAAGTTTACTGCTCAGAAGACCTAATTTTGAGTCGTGAACGAGATGAAAAATATTTTTATCATATTTACTACGATACTGGAAGTTTTGAAAATTTTGGAAAAAAATTAAAATATTATGTTTGTTGCGGGCCTATACGTCGAGATGTCTCTAGGAAGAGCCTGAGTCAGATGAATCGGGAAGTCGGCGAAGTAGCAGAGACATTGGATTGACCAACTTGACAAGCATTTATGATGAGTTTATCCTATCATAAATGGCAATAAATGGCACATTTATGGCAACATTTAATTTTGTTATGAAATGACCAAAATACCCTTGTCTTTTTATGACAATTTCTACCAAATGCCATTGGACAAATTGACCAAGCTTTTCCCCATCCTCACGGCTCCAACACCTTCTTCCTTAAGTTTTGAATTCTTCTTCACCAAGTATTCATTTCTTCTTCACCAAGTATTCATTTCTTCTTCACCAAGTATTAATTTCTTCTTCACCAAGTTTTGAATTCTTCTTCACCAAGTTTTGATTTCTTCTTCATTAAGTTTTGATTTCTTCTTCCTTAAGTTTGGATTCTTCTTCCTTTAAATAAGTTGTCTTCTTCCTTAAGCCATTTTTCCATTTTCATGTTCTTTGCTTCAAAAAGTTCATAACTCGTCCGATTTTGCATAGCAATTCTTATCAGTTTCTATTTTGAATTTCGAAAAACTTTCAACATGAAAGTTGTTCATATTTCTCTCTTATTTCCAACGACGTAAAGATCATCCAAAACGGATAAGTATGTTGAGAGATCCACCCAAAATACCAAAACTGTTCTAAACCCTAACTATGTTCATCTTCTCCCTTAAGTTTCTCAAGAACACCATGAGAAATTTGTGAAGAACATCATCCAAATCTTGCTTCCCTTGAATCATCAAGAGGTAGCAACTTCTTCTCTTGACATTTGAATCATTTCTTTTCACAACTTTTGTAGATTCATGACTAAGATTCATATGTTCTTCATTTGTTCAAAGTTCATGGAACTAGATTCAAAAATTCATAACTAATTCTAGAAAAATCCTTTTGACATGAAACCAATTGCTATGATCTTATAATCATCTCTATTTTCATCATCTAGAAGCACAAGATCATGAGAAATTTCTTTCCCTAATTTCTGGACTGGGCCGAATCTAGGTCAATATGGTGTTCTTAGGTTTTGTTTCAATTTCATGTCTTGATTCATGATTATATCTTGATAATTCTTGTATTCAAGTATATAGAAGATCAAAAATCAAACTTGAGCCTATTTGATTCTTCAAAAACCAAAACCCTAGGTATGAGCACTTGTTGGTTTTATGATTCAAAAGTTGTTTGTAACACTTGAAATCTAACTCTAGGTTTTGTATGTTGATTAAATCCAAGAGTTTAGAAATTTTAGAGATTTCTAACTCCAAACTCAGCCCTTGGCCGAAACCCTAGTTCTTGGAACTAGATGAGTTTTAGTTCATGTTCTTGGTTCATAATCATGGTTAAAGTGATTAATCATGCTTAAGTAACTTATGGATCATTAATCCCTAAGTTAATCAAATTTTAAGTTTCCTAACCTAGAAAATTTGGTGAAGCCGAACCCTAACCCCATTGATTTAAGTGTGTTGTTGTTTGATTTTGATTTATTTTGGTTGCAATTCGTTATGAAGGAATCGATCGAGTTGGTTTGACCTAAAGCCGATGGAGGAAACCGGATCAAATCGGGAGATTATTTGAAACCTTTAGTTCGAGTCTTCAACAGGTAAGGGGAGTTACCTAGGGATATTCAATAACTATATGCATGTGTGAAATTGATTTCTATGAATATTATTGTGATGTTTAGCCAATACTTGAATAACTTGTTTATTTGAACCATTGTGGTTATTACTTGGAGTTGAACATTTGTTACTTTAAAGTGTTATGATATATATGTATGTGATTAACTGTGATGTTATTGTTGTTGATTGAAGTTTGATAAGCCAGACTTGAGTCTGTGCCCAATAAAGATAAGGATTAAAAGCCTTAATAAGCCCTGAATAGAACTTTGAAAGTTTTGGGTTCACTTATAAAAGTTCATTGTTTAAAGTGCTTACTTCAGAAGAATAAGATTCTTTTGTTTTAGAAAAATTTTAAAGTGATTTTGAGTTGAAGGAAACTATATTGTTATGATCAAAAGTTTTGTACGAGAGAAAACCTTTTCGAACAGTGTGCCTTATGAAGGAAAGACCCTTTGAAAATATTTATTATGAAGGAAAGACCCTTTGAAAATATTTATCATGAAGGAAAGACCCTTTGAAAATATTTATTATGAAGGAAAGACCTTTTGAAAATATTTAACTTTATTCCATCAATGAATTTCAAATACAAATGAATTTCCTAGATGTTTTAGAAAAGATTTTGTAAAGGAAAATGATTTTCTCCCAAATAATTTTGGAAACGTTCCGGTTACTTGGATAAGTGACCGAGGTTTTGTTTTGGTTTTGATTTTCACTGAGCGAAATGTTTTACAAGTTGATAAATTGGCCTAGAAACCGAGACGTCGGGGTTGTAGTGTTGTATGGACACGTAGATCAAGGATCTGTGTCAGGGGACGGAGTGTCCTGTAAAGTTTTGTTTTTGGACTGTGTGTCCTAAGTTGATGTGGACAGTGTGAGTTCCATATCCGCGAGCCTAAAACTGGTGCATCGGTTTAAGGGCCTCGTGATTAAGCATTCGGACTGTGTGTCATGTGTTGAGATTAAAAGATTTGGACTGTGTGTCCTGTATTTGTTTAAAGTGAAAAGTCTTAATAAGACATTGAGCATGGTCGTTAAGCTTTGTGCTTCGACAGGGAAAGATTATTACGACAAAGAAAACAAAGCGAGAATAAAAGTTTTTCTCATGCATTCAATGGCAATTGTGTCATGTGATTATGGGCATTGAATCCAGAGTGGATCAATGTATATGGCGGCGCGTGTCAGGAGATGATGATCATTGTGTTCTGTGGGGACCAATGAGTTACCTTGTGTATGACTACAACAATGGTTGGAGAGTTGTCACAAGGGGCCGTATGACTAAGCTGCAATAGCTGTTTGAGTGGCTATCATACGAGGTCGGATAATATTTGTGCATAGCTGCAATAGCTGTTTGAGTGGTTATAGCACAAGTGACCCTGCATACATAATCGCAATAGCTGTTTGAGTGGTTATGTATCTCTCGCATAACTCGCAATAGCTGTTTGAGTGGTTGTCACAGAAGGGTCGTGTGAACAATTGCAATAGCTGTTTGAGCATTGGTCAAATGTGATTGAGGTGGATTATCCGACAGTGTATCTGTGTACAACTGCAATAGCTGTTTGAGTGGTTGTCACAAAGGTGTCATGTGAACAGTTGCAATAGCTGTTTGAGCACTGGTCACATGAATGTGCCGCTATTTCCTATCGGGAATGGGGGAATAGTGTCATTGCTTTGCATGAACATCCTATCGGGAATGGGGATGTGAACCATTTATTTTCTTGGGCATTGTTTTGTTCGTTTTTACAATGCGCCATGTGCGAGCCTGATCAGCTTGAAACGAAACAGAAAGTTGTGGGATCTCCCGAGATTAGGTATCAAAATAGAGTTGAATATTGAAGTGCCATGCATTCTCTTTATAAAACCGATTGTTCGGGTTTGAGACCCTTTGTTATAACACTGTTATGTTATGTATATGCATGATTTAAAATGCTTATATGATTATGTGATGCATGTATCATGTGTATGGTTGTTGTGTGATATATCCATTTGTCGGTATCTCACCCTTACAAACATTTCAGGATTCTTCAAAGTTCGATATTGTACCCTGGGTACTCTATCACAGATGGTGCAGAGGAGTCTTTCTAAGTCACTCAGAGACTTAGATGTAGTTGCTTGATGAGGTATTACTTGCGGAATAACTTTTAGAACGACCAGCTTAGGGTTGAGATTTAGATTATTGTGATAGTATGTACAAGTTTGGCTCAGAGAGCCTTTATTTTAAAATGGATTGTCTATAGCTCGGAGAGCGTATTTTTGAATGAAAAATCTAAGCTATTTCTTTTGGTTTTGTAAAGCTTTTGACTATAGCTATTATTTTTATGTATTGATGCCTGATTGAAATTGGTATGACTGGAATTCTGGAGAGAAATTGCAAATATTTTAACAGGTGTTATTTTGTCTGGGATGTCCAAATTACAGAGGAGACTCTGTCAAAATTTTTGTAAAACTAATAGCTTGTATTTAAGTATATTCTTTAAATTAAATAGGCTTGCCAAGCTATGATATTAAATTTGAGTGTCAATTAAGGTTGAGGTGTGGAGTCGTGAAAAAAAATTTTATAACCAATTTCAAACACTTATGTACTTATATAAGTTATTTTCCGAAACCCTAATTTTAACCCAAAACCCTAAATTTTGACCCTAAACCCTAAATTTAACTCAGAACCGTAAATTTGACCCAGAACCCTAATTTTAACCCAAAGCCGATTGACCCAAAACCGTAATTCTGATCCAAAACCCTATTTCGAACCCAATTTTTGACCCAAAACCCTATTTTAAACTCAAAACCCTAATTCAAACCATAAACCCTAATTTTGACCCTACACCCTAAATTTGACCCAGAACCCTAATTTTGACCCAAAACCTAAATTCTAATCCAAAACCCTAATTCGAACCCTATTTTTGACCCAAAACCCTATTTTAAACTCAACCCTAATTCAAACCCTAAACCCTAAATTTGACCCAGAACCCTAATTTTGACCCGAAACCCTATTTTTGACCCAAAACCCTATTTTTAACTCAACCCTAAAAACTAATTTTGTCCTAAAACCCTAATTGTGACCTAAAACCCTAATTCAAACCCTAAACCCTAATTTTGACCCTAAACCCTAATTTTGACCCTAAACCCTAAATTTGACCCAAAATCCTAATTCTAACCCTAATTTAGACCCAAAACCCTAATTCCAACCCTTTTTATGTCCGAAAACCCTATTTTTAACTCAAAACCCAAATTCAAACCCAAAAACCTAAATTTTGCCCCTAAACCCTAAATTTGACCCAGAACCCTTATTTTACCCAAAAGCCGTAATTTTGACCAAAAACCCTAATTCTAACCCTGAACATTAATTTTAACCCAAAACCCTATTTTGGACCCAAAACCGAAATTTTGACCCAGAACCCCAATTTTGACCCTAAACCCTATTTTAAACTCAAAACCCTAATTCAAACCATAAAACCTAATTTTGACCCTAAACCCTAATTTTGACCCAAAACCCTAATTTTATCCCAAAACCCTAACTCGAACCCTATTTTTTACCCAAAAGCCTATATTAACTCTAAACCCTAATTCAAACCCTAAACCCTAAATTTGACCCAAAAGCCTAATTTTAACCAAAAGCCCTAATTTTGACCCAAAACCCTAATTCTAACCCTAATTTAGATCGAAAACCCTATTTTTTAGTCAAAACTCTAATTCAAACCATGAACCCTAGTTTTGACCCAAAACCCTATTTTGGACCCAAAACCGATTTTTTGACCCAAATCCTTATTTTTGACCCAAAACCCAAATTTTGGCCCAAAACCCTAATCCTAACGCTAATTTAGTCCCAAAACCTTAATTCTAACCTTATTTTTGTCCCAAAACCATATTTTAAACTCAAAACCATAATTCAAACCCTAAAGCCAAAATTTGACCAAAACTCTAAATTTAACCCAGAACCCACCCGAAACCCTAATTTTAACCCAAAACCCTAAATTTTGACCCTAAACCCTAAATTTAACCCAGAACCATAAATTTGACCCAGAACCCTAATTTTAACACAAAGCCGATTGACCCAAAACCGTAATTCTGATCCGAAACCCTATTTCGAACCCAATCTTTGACCCAAAACCCTATTTTAAACTCAAAACACTAATTCAAACCATAAACCCTAATTTTGACCCTAAACCCTAAATTTGACACAACCCTAATTTTGAACCAAAACCCTAATTCTGATCCAAAACCCTAATTCGAACGCTATTTTTGACCCAAAACCGTATTTTAAACTCAAAACCCTAATTCATACCCTAAACATTAAATTTGACCCAGAACCCTAATTTTGACCCGAAACCCAATTTTTGTCCCAAGAAACTATTTTTAACTCACCCCAAAACCTTAATTTTGACCCAAAACCCAAATTTTGACCCAAAACCCTAATCCTAACGCTAATTTACACCCACAACCTTAATTCTAACCTTATTTTTGTCCAAAAACCCTATTTTTAACTCAAAACCCTAATTCAAACCCTAAACCCAAAATTTGACCCTAAACTCTAAATTTAACCCAGAACCCACCCGAAACCCTAATTTTAACCCAAAACCCTAAATTTTGACCCTAAATCCTAAATTTAACTCAACCATAAATTTGACCCAGAACCCTAATTTTAACCCAAAGCCGATTGACCCAAAACCGTAATTCTGATCCAAAACCCTATTTCGAACCCAATTTTTGACCCAAAACCCTATTTTAAACTCAAAACCCTAATTCAAACCATAAACCCTAATTTTGACCCTACACCCTAAATTTTGACCCTAAACCCTAAATTTAACCCAGAACCGTAAATTTGACCCGAAACCCTAATTTTAACCCAAAGCCGATTGACCCAAAACCGTAATTCTGATTCAAAACCCTATTTCGAACCCAATTTTTGACCCAAAACCCTATTTTAAACTCAAAATCCTAATTCAAACCATAAACCCTAATTTTTACCCTAAACCCTAAATTTGACCCAGAACCCTAATTTTGACCCAAAACCCAAATTCTAATCCAAAACCCTAATTCGAACCCTATTTTTGACGCAAAACCCTGTTTTAAACTCAAAACCCTAATTCAAACCCTAAACCCTTAATTTGACCCAGAACCCTAATTTTGACCCGAAATCCTATTTTTGACCCAAAACCCTATTTTTAACTCAACCCTAAAAACTAATTTTGTCCTAAAACCCTAATTGTGACCTAAAACCCTAATTCAAACCCTAAACCCTAATTTTGACCCTAAACCCTAAATTTGACCCAAAATCCTAATTCTAACCCTAATTTAGACCCAAAACCCTAATTCCAACCCTTTTTACGTCCGAAAACCCTATTTTTAACTCAAAACCAAAATTCAAACCCAAAAACCTAAATTTTGCCCCTAAACCCTAAATTTGACCCAGAACCCTTATTTTACCCAAAAGCCGTAATTTTGACCCAAAACCCTAATTCTAACCCTAATTTAGAGACAAAACCTTATTTTTTAGTCAAAACCCTAATTCAAACCCTGAACACTAATTTTAACCCAGAACCCCAATTTTGACCCAGAACCCCAATTTTGACCCTAAACCCTATTTTAAACTCAAAACCCTAATTCAAACCATAAAACCTAATTTTGACCCTAAACCCTAATTTTGACCCAAAACCCTAATTTTAACACAAAACCCTAATTCGAACCCTATTTTTGACCCAAAAGCGTATATTAACTCTAAACCCTAATTCAAACCCTAAATTTGATCCAAAACCCTAATTTTGGCCCGAAACCCTATTTTTGACCCAAAGCCCTATTTTTAACTCAACCCTAAAAACTATTTTTGTCCCAAAGCCCTAATTCTGACCCAAAACCCTAATTGTGACCTAAAACCCTAATTCAAACCCTAAACCCAAATTTTGACCCTAAACCCAAAATTTGACCCAAAACCTAATTCTAAACCTAATTTAGACCCAAAACCCTAATTCTAACCCTAATTTTGTCCGAAAACCCTTTTTTTAACTCAAAACCCGAAAGCTTAATTTTGACCCAAAACCCTATTTCTAACCCTAGTTTAGACCCAAAACCTTAATTCTAACCCTATTTTTTTTCCCCAAACCCTATTTTTAACTCAACCCTAATTCTCACCCTAAACCTAAATTTGGTCCCGAAGCCTTAATTTAGACCCAAAACCCTTATTTTTAAACAAAACCCAAAATTTGACCCAAAACCCTAATTTAGACCCTAAACCCTAATTCCAACCCTTTTTATGTCCGAAAACCCTATTTTTAACTCAAAACCCAAATTCAAACCCAAAAACCTAAATTTTGCCCCTAAACCCTAAATTTGACCCAGAACCCTTATTTTACCAAAAAGCCGTAATTTTGACCAAAAACCCTAATTCTAACCCTGAACATTAATTTTAACCCAAAACCCAATTTTGGACCTAAAACCGAAATTTTGACCCAGAACCCCAATTTTGACCCTAAACCCTATTTTAAACTCAAAACCCTAATTCCAACCATAAAACCTAATTTTGACCGTAAACCCTAATTTTGACCCAAAAGCCTATATTAACTCTAAACCCTAATTCAAACCCTCAACCCTAAATTTGACCCAAAAGCCTAATTTTAACCCTAATTTAGATCGAAAACCCTATTTTTTAGTCAAAACTCTAATTCAAACCATGAACCCTAGTTTTGACCCAAAACCCTATTTTGGACCCAAAACCGATTTTTTGACCCAAATCCTTAATTTTGACCCAAAACCCAAATTTTGACCCAAAACCCTAATCCTAACGCTAATTTAGTCCCAAAACCTTAATTCTAACCTTATTTTTGTCCCAAAACCATATTTTAAACTCAAAACCATAATTCAAACCCTAAAGCCAAAATTTGACCCTAAACTCTAAATTTAACCCAGAACCCACCCGAAACCCTAATTTTAACCCAAAAACCCTAAATTTTGACCCTAAACCCTAAATTTAACCCAGAACCATAAATTTGACCCAGAACCCTAATTTTAACCCAAAGTAGATTGACCCAAAACCGTAATTCTGATCCGAAACCCTATTCCGAACCCAATTTTTGACCCAAAACCCTATTTTAAACACAAAACAGTAATTCAAACCATAAACCCTAATTTTGACCCTAAACCCTAAATTTGACACAGAACCCTAATTTTGACCCAAAACCCTAATTCTGATCCAAAACCCTAATTCGAACCCTATTTTTGACCCAAAACCGTATTTTAAACTCAAAACCCTAATTCATACCCTAAACATTAAATTTGACCCAGAACCCTAATTTTGACCCGAAACCCAATTTTTGTCCCAAGAAACTATTTTTAACTCAACCCGAAACCTTAATTTTGACCCAAAACCCAAATCCTAACGCTAATTTACACCCACAACCTTAATTCTAACCTTATTTTTGTCCAAAAACCCTATTTTTAACTCAAAACCCTAATTCAAACCCTAAACCCAAAATTTGACCCTAAACTATAAATTTAACCCAGAACCCACCCGAAACCCTAATTTTAACCCAAAACCCTAAATTTTGACCCTAAACCCTAAATTTGACCCAGAACCCTAATTTTAACCCAAAGCCGATTGACCCAAAACAGTAATTCATATCCAAAACCCTATTTCGAACCAATTTTTGACCCAAAACCCTATTTTAAACTCAAAACCCTAATTCAAACCATAAACCCTAATTTTGACCCTACACCTTAAATTTGACCCAGAACCCTAATTTTGACCCAAGACCCAAAACCCAAATTCTAATCCAAAACCCTAATTCGAACCCTATTTTTGACCCAAAACCCTATTTTAAACTCAAAACCCTAATTCAAACCCTAAACCCTAAATTTAACCAAGAACCCTAATTTTGACCCGAAACCCTATTTTTGACCCAAAACCCTATTTTTAACTCAACCCTAAAAACTAATTTTGTCCTAAAACCCTAATTGTGACCTAAAACCCTAATTCAAACCCTAAACCCTAATTTTGACCCTAAACCCTAAATTTGACCCAAACCCTAATCCTAACGCTAATTTAGTCCCAAAGACTTAATTCTAACCTTATTTTTGTCCCAAAACCCTATTTTTAACTCAACCATAATTCAAATCCTAAAGCCAAAATTTGACCCTAAACTCTAAATTTAACCCAGAACCCACCCGAAACCCTAATTTTAACCCAAAACCCTAAATTTTGATCCTAATCCCTAAATTTAACCCAGAACCGTAAATTTGACCCTGAACCCTAATTTTAACCCAAAACCGATTGACCCAAAACCGTAATTCTGATCCAAAACACTATTTCGAACCCAATTTTTGACCCAAAACCCTATTTTAAACTCAAAACCCTAATTCAAACCATAAACCCTAATTTTGACCCTACACCCTAAATTTGACCCAGAACCCTAATTTTGACCCAAAACCCAAATTCTAATCCAAAACCCTAATTCGAACCCTATTTTTGACCCAAAACCCTATTTTAAACTCAACCCTAATTCAAACCCTAAACCCTAAATTGGACCCAGAACCCTAATTTTGACCCGAAACCTATTTTTGACCCAAAACCCTATTTTTAACTCAACCCTAAATACTAATTTTGTCCTAAAACCCTAATTGTGACCTAAAACCCTAATTCAAACCCTAAACCCTAATTTTGACCCCAAACCCTAATTTTGACCCTAAACCCTAAATTTGACCCAAAACCTAATTCTAAACCTAATTTAGACCCAAAACCCTAATTCTAACCCTAATTTTGTCCGAAAACCCTTTTTTTAACTCAAAACCCGAAACCTTAAATTTGACCCAAAACCCTATTTCTAACCCTAGTTTAGACCCAAAACCCTAATTCCAACCCTATTTTTTTCCCCAAACCCTATTTTTAACTCAAAACCCTAATTCTCACCCTAAACCTAAATTTGGTCCCAAAGCCTTAATTTAGACCCAAAACCCTTATTTTTAACCAAAACCCAAAATTTGACCCAAAATCCTAATTCTAACCCTAATTTAGACCCTAAACCCTAATTCCAACCCTTTTTATGTCCGAAAACCCTATTTTTAACTCAAAACCCAAATTCAAACCTAAAAACCTAAATTTTGCCCCTAAACCCTAAATTTGACCCAGAACCCTTATTTTACCCAAAAGCCGTAATTTTGACCCAAAACCCTAATTCTAACCCTAATTTAGAGACAAAACCTTATTTTTTAGTCAAAACCCTAATTCAAACCCTAAACACTAATTTTAACCCAAAACCGAAATTTTGACCCAGACCCCAATTTTGACCCTAAACCCTATTTTAAACTCAAAACCCTAATTCAAACAATAAAACCTAATTTTGACCCTAAACCCCAATTTTGACCCAAAACCCTAATTTTAACCCAAAACCCTAATTCGAACCCTATTTTTGACCCAAAAGCCTATATTAACTCTAAACCCTAATTCAAACCCTAAACCCTAAATTTGACCCAGAAGCCTAATTTTAACCAAAAGCCCTAATTTTGACCCAAAACCCTAATTCTAACACTAATTTAGATCGAAAACCCTATTTTTTAGTCAAAACCCTAATTCAAACCCTGAACCCTAGTTTTGACCCAAAACCCTATTTTGGACCCAAAACCGAATTTTTGGCCCAAATCCTTAATTTTGACAGAAAACCCTAATTCTAACCCTATTTTTTTCCCCAAACCCTATTTTTAACTCAAAACCCTAATTCTCACCCTAAACCTAAATTTGGTCCCAATCCTTAATTTAGACCCAAAACCCTTATTTTTAACCAAAACCCAAAATTTGACCCAAAATCCTAATTCTAACCCTAATTTAGACCCAAAACCCTAATTCCAACCCTTTTTATGTCCGAAAACCCTATTTTTAACTCAAAACCCAAATTCAAACCCAAAAACCTAAATTTTGCCCCTAAACTCTAAATTTGACCCAGAACCCTTATTTTACCCAAAAGCCGTAATTTTGACCCAAAACCCTAATTCTAACCCTAATTTAGAGCCAAAACATTATTTTTTAGGCAAAACCCTAATTCAAACCCTGAACACTAATTTTAACCCAAAACTCAATTTTGGACCCAAAACCGAAATTTTGACCCAGAACCCCAATTTTGACCCTAAACCCTATATTAAACTCAAAACCCTAATTCAAACCATAAAACCTAATTTTGACCCTAAACCCTAATTTTGACCCAAAACCCTAATTTTAACCCAAAACCCTAATTCGAACCCTGTTTTTGACCCAAAAGCCTATATTAACTCTAAACCCTAATTCAAACCCTAAACCCTAAATTTGACCCAGAAGCCTAATTTTAACCAAAAGCCCTAATTTTGACCCAAAACCCTAATTCTAACCCTAATTTAGATCGAAAACCCTATTTTTTAGTCAAAACCCTAATTCAAACCATGAACCCTAGTTTTGACCCAAAACCCTATTTTGGACCCAAAACCGAATTTTTGACCCGAATCCTTAATTTTGACCCAAAACCCTAATTCTAACCCTATTTTTTCCCCTAAACACAATTTTTAACTCAAAACCCTAATTCTCACCCTAAACCTAAATTTGGTCCCAAAGCCTTAATTTAGACCCAAACCCCTTATTTTTAACCAAAACCCAAAATTTGACCCAAAATCCTAATTCTAACCCTAATTTAGACCCAAAACCCTGATTCCTACCCTTTTTATGTCCGAAAACCCTATTTTTAACTCAAAACCCAAATTCAAACCCAAAAACCTTAATTTTGCCCCTAAACCCTAAATTCGACCCAGAACCCTTATTTTACCCAAAAGCCGTAATTTTGACCAAATACCCTAATTCTAATCCTGTATATTAATTTTAACCCAAAACCCAATTTTGGACCCAAAACCAAAATTTTGACCCAGAACCCCAATTTTGACCCTAAACCCTATTTTAAACTCAAAACCCTAATTCAAACAATAAAACCTAATTTTGACCCTAAACCCTAATTTTGACCCAAAACCCTAATTTTAACCCAAAACCCTAATTCGAACCCTATTTTTGACCCAAAAGCCTATATTAACTCTAAACCCTAATTCAAACCCTAAACCCTAAATTTGACCCAGAAGCCTAATTTTAACCAAAAGCCCTAATTTTGACCCAAAACCCTAATTCTAACACTAATTTAGATCGAAAACCCTATTTTTTAGTCAAAACCCTAATTCAAACCCTGAACCCTAGTTTTGACCCAAAACCCTATTTTGGACCCAAAACCGAATTTTTGGCCCAAATCCTTAATTTTGGCCGAAAACCCTAATTCTAACCCTATTTTTTTCCCAAAACCCTATTTTTAACTCAAAACCCTAATTCTCACCCTAAACCTAAATTTGGTCCCAATCCTTAATTTAGACCCAAAACCCTTATTTTTAACCAAAACCCAAAAATTGACTCAAAATCCTAATTCTAACCCTAATTTAGACCCAAAACCCTATTTCCAACCCTTTTTATGTCCGAAAACCCTATTTTTAACTCAAAACCCAAAATCAAACCCAAAAGCCTAAATTTTGCCCCTAAACCCTAAATTTGACCTAGAACCCTTATTTTACCCAAAAGCTGTAATTTTGACCCAAAACCCTAATTCTAACCCTAATTTAGAGCCAAAACCAATTTTTTTATTCAAAACCCTAATTCAAACCCTGAACCCTAATTTTAACCCAAAACCCAATTTTGGACCCAAAACCGAAATTTTGACCCAGAACCCCAATTTTGACCCTAAACCCTATTTTAAACTCAAAACCCTAATTCAAACCATAAAACCTAATTTTGACCCTAAACCATAATTTTGACCCAAAACCCTAATTTTAACCCAAAACCCTAATTTGAACCCTATTTTTGACCCAAAAGCCTATATTAACTCTAAACCCTAATTCAAACCCTAAACCCTAAATTTGACCCAGAAGCCTAATTTTGACCCAAAACCCTAATTCTAACCCTAATTTAGATCGAAAACCCTATTTTTTAGTCAAAACCCTATTTCAAACCATGAACCCTAGTTTTGACCCAAAACCCTATTTTGGACCCAAAACCGAATTTTTGACCCGAATCCTTAATTTTGACCCAAAACCCTAATTCTAACCCTATTTTTTTCCCTAAACACAATTTTTAACTCAAAACCCTAATTCTCACCCTAAACCTAAATTTGGTCCCAAAGCCTTAATTTAGACCCAAACCCCTTATTTTTAACCAAAACCCAAAATTTGACCCAAAATCCTAATTCTAACCCTAATTTAGACCCAAAACCCTGATTCCAACCCTTTTTATGTCCGAAAACCCTATTTTTAACTCAAAACCCAAATTCAAACCCAAAAACCTAAATTTTGCCCCTAAACCCTAAATTCGACCCAGAACCCTTATTTTACCCAAAAGCCGTAATTTTGACCAAAAACCCTAATTCTAATCCTGTACATTAATTTTAACCCAAAACCCAATTTTGGACCCAAAACCGAAATTTTGACCCAGAACCCCAATTTTGACCCTAAACCCTATTTTAAACTCAAAACCCTAATTCAAACCATAAAACCTAATTTTGACCCTAAACCCTAATTTTGAACCAAAACCCAAATTTTAACCCAAAACCCTAATTCGAACCCTATTTTTGACCCAAAAGCCTATTTTAACTCTAAACCCTAAACCCTAAATTTGACCAAGAAGTCTAATTTTAACCAAAAGCCATAATTTTGACCCAAAACCCTAATTCTAACCCTAATTTAGATCGAAAACCCTATTTTTTAGTCAAAACCCTAATTCAAACCCTGAACCCTAGTTTTGACCCAAAACCCTATTTTGGACCCAAAACCGAATTATTGACCCAAGTCCTTAATTTTGACCCAAAACCCAAATTTTGACCCAAAACCCTAATCCTAACGCTAATTTAGTCCCAAAACCTTAATTCTAACCTTATTTTTGTCCCAAAACCCTATTTTTAACTCAAAACCATAATTCAAACCCTCAACCCAAAATTTGACCCTAAACTCTAAATTTAACACAGAACCCACCCGAAACCCTAATTTTAACCCAAAACCCTAAATTTAACCCATAACCGTAAATTTGACCCAGAACCCTAATTTTAACCCAAAGCTGATTGACCCAAAACCGTAATTCTGATCCAAAATCCTATTTCGAACCCAATTTTTGACCCAAAACCCTATTTTAAACTCAAAACCCTAATTCAAACCATAAACCCTAATTTTGACCCTACACCCTAAATTTGACCCAGAACCCTAATTTTGACCCAAAACCTAAATTCTAATCCAAAACCCTAATTCGAACCCTATTTTTGACCCAAAACCCTATTTTAAACTCAAAACCCTAATTCAAACCCTAAACCCTAAATTTGACCCAGAACCCAAATTTTGACCCGAAACCCAAAACCCAAATTTTGACCCAAAACCCTAATCCTAATGCTAATTTACACCCACAACCTTAATTCTTACCTTATTTTTGTCCCAAAACCCTATTTTTAACTCAAAACCCTAATTCAAACCCTAAACCCAAAATTTGGCCCTAAACTCTAAATTTAACCCAGAACCCACCCGAAACCCTAATTTTAACCCAAAACCCCTAAATTTTGACCCTAAACCTTAAATTTAACCTTAACCAATGCCCAAACCCTAATTTTAACCCAAAGCCGATTGACCCAAAACCGTAATTCTGATTCAAAACCCTATTTCGAACCCAATTTTTGACCCAAAACCCTATTTTAAACTCAAAATCCTAATTCAAACCATAAACCCTAATTTTGACCCTAAACCCTAAATTTGACACAGAACCCTAATTTTGACCCAAAACCCTAATTCTAATCCAAAACCCTAATTCGAACCCTATTTTTGACCCAAAACCCTATTTTAAACTCAAAACCCTAATTCAAACCCTAATCCCTAATTTTGACCCAGAACCCTAATTTTGACCTAAAACCCTATTTTTGACCCAAAACCCTATTTTTAACTCAACCCTAAAAACTAATTTTGTCCCAAAGCCCTAATTCTGACCCAAAACCCTAATTGTGACCTAAAACCCTAATTCAAACCCTAAACCCTAATTTTGACCATAAACCCTAATTTTGACCCTAAACCCAAAATTTGACCCAAAACCTAATTCTAAACCTAATTTAGACCCAAAACCCCAATTCTAACCCTAATTTTGTCCGAAAACCATTTTTTTAACTCAAAACCCGAAACCTTAAATTTGACTTAAAACCCTATTTCTAACCCTAGTTTAGACCCAAAACCCTAATTCTAACCCTATTTTTTTCCCCTAACCCTATTTTTAACTCAAAACCCTAATTCTCACCCTAAACCTAAATTTGGTCCCAAAGCCTTAATTTAGACCCAAAACCCTTATTTTTAACCAAAACCCAAAATTTGACCCAAAATCCTAATTCTAACCCTAATTTAGACCTAAAACTCTAATCCAACCCTTTTTATGTCCGAAAACCCTATTTTTAACTCAAAACCCAAATTCAAACCCAAAAACCTAAATTTTGCCCCTAAACCCTTAGTTTGACCCGGAACCCTTATTTTACCCAAAAGCCGTAATTTTGACCCAAAACCCTAATTCTAACCCTGAACACTAATTTTAACCCAAAACCCAATTTTAGACCCAAAACCGAAATTTTGACCCAGAACCCCAATTTTGACCCTAAACCCTATTTTAAACTCAAAACCCTAATTCAAACCATAAAACCTAATTTTGACCCTAAACCCTAATTTTGACCGAAAACCCTAATTTTAACCCAAAACCCTAATTCGAACCCTATTTTTGACCCAAAACCCTATTTTAAACTCAAAACCCTAACTCAAACCCTAAACCCTAAATTTGACCCGAAACATTATATTTGACCCAAAACCCTATTTTTAACTCAACCCTAAAAACTAATTTTGTCCCAAAGCCATAATTTTGACCTCAAACCCTAATTTTGACCTTAAACCCTAAATTTGACCCAAAACCTAATTCTAAACCTAATTTAGACCCAAAACCCTAATTCTAACCCTAATTTTGTCCGAAAACCCTATTTTTAACTCAAAACCCGAAACCTTAAATTTGACCCAAAACCCTATTTCTAACCCTAGTTTAGATCGAAAACCCTATTTTTTAGTCAAAACCCTAATTCAAACCCTGAACCCTAGTTTTGACCCAAAACCCTATTTTGGACCCAAAACCGAATTATTGACCCAAATCCTTAATTTTGACCCAAAACCCTAATCCTAACGCTAATTTAGTCCCAAAACCTTAATTCTAACCTTATTTTTGTCCCAAAACCCTATTTTTAACTCAAAACCATAATTCAAACCCTAAACCCAAAATTTGACCCTAAACTCTAAATTTAACACAGAACCCACCCGAAACCCTAATTTTAACCCAAAACCCTAAATTTAACCCAGAACCGTAAATTTGACCCAGAACCCTAATTTTAACCCAAAGCCGATTGACCCAAAACCGTAATTCTGATCCAAAATCCTATTTCGAACCCAATTTTTGACCCAAAACCCTATTTTAAACTCAAAACCCTAATTCAAACCATAAACCCTAATTTTGTACCTAAACCCTAAATTTGATCCAAAACCCCAATTCTGATCCAAAACCCTAATTCGAACCCTATTTTTGACCCAAAACTCTATTTTAAACTCAAAACCCTAATTCAAACCCTAAACCCTAAATTTGACCCAGAACCCTAATTTTGACCCGAAACCCAAAACCCAAATTTTGACCCAAAACCCTAATCCTAATGCTAATTTACACCCACAACCTTAATTCTTACCTTATTTTTGTCCCAAAACCCTATTTTTAACTCAAAACCCTAATTCAAACCCTAAACCCAAAATTTGGCCCTAAACTCTAAATTTAACCCAGAACCCACCCGAAACCCTAATTTTAACCCAAAACCCTAAATTTTGACCCTAAACCTTAAATTTAACCCAGAACCGTAAATTTGACCCAGAACCCTAATTTTAACCCAAAGCCGATTGACCCAAAACCGTAATTCTGATTCAAAACCCTATTTCGAACCCAATTTTTGACCCAAAACCCTATTTTAAACTCAAAATCCTAATTCAAACCATAAACCCTAATTTTGACCCTAAACCCTAAATTTGACCCAGAACCCTAATTTTGACCCAAAACCCTAATTCTAATCCAAAACCCTAATTCGAACCCTATTTTTGACCCAAAACCCTATTTTAAACTCAAAACCCTAATTCAAACCCTAAACCCTAATTTTGACCCAGAACCCTAATTTTGACCTAAAACCCTATTTTTGACCCAAAACCCTATTTTTAACTCAACCCTAAAAACTAATTTTGTCCCAAAGCCCTAATTCTGACCCAAAACCCTAATTGTGACCTAAAACCCTAATTCAAACCCTAAACCCTAATTTTGACCCTAAACCCTAATTTTGACCCTAAACCCAAAATTTGACCCAAAACCTAATTCTAAACCTAATTTAGACCCAAAACCCCAATTCTAACCCTAATTTTGTCCGAAAACCATTTTTTTAACTCAAAACCCGAAACCTTAAATTTGACTTAAAACCCTATTTCTAACCCTAGTTTAGACCCAAAACCCTAATTCTAACCCTATTTTTTTCCCCTAACCCTATTTTTAACTCAAAACCCTAATTCTCACCCTAAACCTAAATTTGGTCCCAAAGCCTTAATTTAGACCCAAAACCCTTATTTTTAACCAAAACCCAAAATTTGACCCAAAATCCTAATTCTAACCCTAATTTAGACCTAAAACTCTAATCCAACCCTTTTTATGTCCGAAAAACCTATTTTTAACTCAAAACCCAAATTCAAACCCAAAAACCTAAATTTTGACCCTAAACCCTTAGTTTGACCTGGAACCCTTATTTTACCCAAAAGCCGTAATTTTGACCCAAAACCCTAATTCTAACCCTGAACACTAATTTTAACCCAAAACCCAATTTTAGACCCAAAACCGAAATTTTGACCCAGAACCCCAATTTTGACCCTAAACCCTATTTTAAACTCAAAACCCTAATTCAAACCATAAAACCTAATTTTGACCCTAAACCCTAATTTTGACCCAAAACCCTAATTTTAACCCAAAACCCTAATTCGAACCCTATTTTTGACCCAAAACCCTATTTTAAACTCAAAACCCTAACTCAAACCCTAAACCCTAAATTTGACCCGAAACATTATATTTGACCCAAAACCTAATTCTAAACCTAATTTAGACCCAAAACCCTAATTCTAACCCTAATTTTGTCCGAAAACCCTATTTTTAACTCAAAAGCCGAAACCTTAAATTTGACCCAAAACCCTATTTCTAACCCTAGTTTAGACCCAAAACCCTAATTCTAACCCTATTTTTTTCCCCAAACCCTAATTCTCACCCTAAACCTAAATTTGGTCCCAAAGCCTTAATTTAGACTGAAAACCCTTATTTTTTACCAAAACCCAAAATTTGACCCAAAATCCTAATTCTAACCCTAATTTAGACCCAAAACCCTAATTCCAACCCTTTTTATGTCCGAAAACCCTATTTTTAACTCAAAACCCAAAATCAAACCCAAAAACCTAAATTTTGCCCCTAAACCCTTTTGTTTGACCAAGAACCCTTATTTTACCCAAAAGCCGTAATTTTGACCCAAAACCCTAATTCTAACCCTGAACCCTAATTTTAACCCAAAACCCAATTTTGGACCCAAAACCGAAATTTTGTCCCAGAACCCCAATTTTGACCCTAAACCCTATTTTAAACTCAAAACCCTAATTCAAACCATAAAACCTAATTTTGACCCTAAACCCTAATTTTGACCCAACACCCAAATTTAACCCAAAACCCTAATTCGAACCCTATTTTTGACCCAAAAGCCTATATTAACTCTAAACCCTAATTCAAACCCTAAACCCTAAATTTGACCCAGAAGCCTAATTTTAACCAAAAGCCCTAATTTTGACCCAAAACCCTAATTTAGATCGAAAACCCTATTTTTTAGTCAAAACCCTAATTCAAACCCTGAACCCTAGTTTTGACCCAAAACCCTATTTTGGACCCAAAACCGAATTTTTGACCCAAAGACTTAATTTTGACCCAAAACCCAAATTTTGACCCATATCCCTAATCCTAACGCTAATTTAGTCCCAAAACCTTAATTCTAACCTTATTTTGGTCCCAAAACCCTATTTTTAACTCAAAACCATAATTCAAACCCTAAACCCAAAATTTGACCCTAAACTCTAAATTTGACCCAGAACCCACCCGAAACCCTAATTTTGACCCAAAACCCTAATTTTAACCCAAAACCCTAATTCGAACCCTATTTTTGACCCAAAAGCCTATATTAACTCTAAACCCTAATTCAAACCCTAAACCCTAAATTTGACCCAGAAGCCTAATTTTAACCAAGAGCCCTAATTTTGATCCAAAACCCTAATTCTAACCCTAATTTAGATCGAAAACCCTATTTTTTAGTCAAACCCCTAATTCAAACCCTGAACCCTAGTTTTGACCCAAAACCCTATTTTGGACCCAAAACCGAATTTTTGACCCAAATCCTTAATTTTGACCAAAAACCCAAATTTTGACCCAAAACCCTAATCCTAACGATAATTTAGTCCCAAAACCATAATTCTAACCTTAATTTTGTCCCAAAACCCTATTTTTAACTCAAAACCATAATTCAAACCCTAAACCCAAAATTTGACCCTAAACTCTAAATTTAACCCACAACCCACCAGAAACCCTAATTTTAACCCAAAACCATAAATTTTGACCCTAAACCCTAAATTTAACCCTGAACCGTAAATTTGACCCAGAACCCTAATTTCAACCCAAAGTCGATTGACCCAAAACCGTAATTCTGATCCGAAACCCTATTTCGAACCCAATTTTTGACCCAAAACCTTATTTCAAACTCAAAACCCTAATTCAAACCATAAACCCTAATTTTGACCCTAAACCCTAAATTTGACCCAGAACCCTAATTTTGACCCAAAACCCTAATTCTGATCCAAAACCCTAATTCGAACCCTATTTTTGACCCAAAACCCTATTTTAAACTCAAAACCCTAATTCATACCCTAAACCCTAAATTTGACCCAGAACCCTAATTTTGACCCGAAACCCAATTTTTGTCCCAAAACACTATTTTTAACTCAACCCGAAACCTTAATTTTGACCCAAAACCCAAATTTTGACCCAAAACCCAAATCCTAATGCTAATTTACACCCACAACCTTAATTGTATCCTTATTTTTGTCCCAAAACCCTATTTTTAACTCAAAACCCTAATTCAAACCCTAAACCCAAAATTTGACCCTAGACTCTAAATTTAACCCATAACCCACCCAAAACCCTAAATTTTGACCCTAAACCCTAAATTTAACCAAGAACCGTAAATTTGACCCAGAACCCTAATTTTAACCCAAAGTCGATTGACCCAAAACCGTAATTCTGATCCAAAACCCTATTTCGAACCCAATTTTTGACCCAAAACCCTATTTTAAACTCAAAATCCTAATTCAAACCATAAACCCTAATTTTGACCCTAAACCCTAAATTTGACCCAGAGCCCTAATTTTGACCCAAAACCCTAATTCTGATCCAAAACCCTAATTCGAACCCTATTTTTGACCCAAAACCCTATTTTAAACTCAAAACCCTAACTCAAAACCTAAACCCTAAATTTGACCCAAAACCCTAATTTTGACCCGAAACCCTATTTTTGACCCAAAACCCTATTTTTAACTCAACCCTAAAAACTAATTTTGTCCCAAAGCCCTAATTCTGACCCAAAACCCTAATTGTGAATTCAAACCCTAATTTTGTCTGAAAAACCCTTTTTTAACTCAAAACCCGAAACCTTAAATTTGACCCAAAACCCTATTTTTAACCCTAGTTTAGACCCAAAACCCTAATTCTAACCCTATTTTTTTCCCCAAACCCTATTTTTAACTCAAAACCCAAATTCTCACCCTAAACCTAAATTTGGTCCCAAAGCCTTAATTTAGACCCAAAACCCTTATTTTTAACCAAAACTCAAAATTTGACCCAAAATCCTAATTCTAACCCTAATTTAGACCCAAAACTCTAATCCAACCCTTTTTATGTCCGAAAACCCTATTTTTAACTCAAAACCCAAATTCAAGCCCAAAAACCTAAATTTTGCCCCTAAACCCTTAATTTGACCCAGAACCCTTATTTTACCCAAAAGCCGTAATTTTGACCCAAAACCCTAATTCTAACCCTGAACATTAATTTTAACCCAAAACCCAATTTTGGACCCAAAACCGAAATTTTGACCCAGAACCCCAATTTTGACCCTAAACCCTATTTTAAACTCAAAACCCTAATTCAAACCATAAAACCTAATTTTGACCCTAAACCCTAAATTTGACCCAGAAGCCTAATTTTAACCAAAAGCCCTAATTTTGCCCGAAACCCTAATTCTAACCCTAATTTAGATCGAAAACCCTATCTTTTAGTCAAAACCCTAATTCAAACCCTGAACCCTAGTTTTGACCCAAAACCCTATTTTGGACCCAAAACCGAATTTTTGACCCAAATCCTTAATTTTGACCCAAAACCAATATTTTGACCCAAAACCCTAACCCTAACGCTAATTTAGTCCCAAAACTTAATTCTAACCTTATTTTTGTCCCAAAACCCTATTTTTAACTGAAAACCCTAATTCAAACCCTAAACCCAAAATTTGACCCTAAACTCTAAATTTAACCCGGAACCCACCCGAAACCCTAATTTTAACCCAAAACCCTAAATTTTGACCCTAAACCCTAAATTTAACCCAGAACCGTAAATTTGACCCAGAACCCTAATTTTAACCCAAAGCCGATTGACCCAAAACCGTAATTCTGATCCGAAACCCTATTTCGAACCCTATTTTAAACTCAAAATCCTAATTCAAACCATAAACCCTAATTTTGACCCTAAACCCTAAATTTGACCCATAACCCTAATTTTGACCGAAAACCCTAATTCAGATCCAAAACCCTAATTCGAACCCTATTTTTGACCCAAAACCCTATTTTAAACTCAACCCTAATTCATACCCTAAACCCAAAATTTGACCCAGAACACTAATTTTGACCCGAAACCCAATTTTTGTCCCAAAACACTTTTTTTAACTCAACCCGAAACCTTAATTTTGACCCAAAACCCAAATTTTGACCCAAAACCCTAATCCTAACCTTATTTTTGTCCCAAAACCCTATTTTTAACTCAAAACCATAATTCAAACCCTAAACCCAAAATTTGACCCTAAACTCAAAATTTAACCCAGAACCCACCCGAAACCCTAATTTTAACCCTAAACCCTAAATTTTGACCCTAAACCCTAAATTTAACCCAGAACCGTAAATTTGACCCATAACCCTAATTTTAACCCAAAGTCGAATGACCCAAAACCGTAATTCTGATCCAAAACCCTATTTCGGACCCAATTTTTGACCCAAAACCCTATTTTAAACTCAAAATCCTAATTCATACCATAAACCCTAATTTTGACCCTAAACCATAAATTTGACCCAGAACCCTAATTTTGACCCAAAACCCTAATTCTGATCCAAAACCCTAATTCGAACCCTATTTTTGACCCAAAACCCTCTTTTAAACTCAAAACCCTAATTCAAACCCTAAACCCTATATTTGACCCAAAACCCTAATTTTGACCCGAAACCCTATTTTTGACCCAAAACCCTATTTTTAACTCAACCCTAAAAACTAATTTTGTCCCAAAGCCCTAATTCTGACCCAAAACCCTAATTGTGACCTAAAACCCTAATTCAAACCCTAAACCCTAATTTTGACCCTAAACCCTAATTTTGACCCTAAACCCTAAATTTGACCCAAAACCTAATTGTAAACCTAATTTAGACCCAAAACCCTAATTCTAACCCTAATTTTGTCCGAAAACCCTTTTTTTAACTAAAAACCCGAAACCTTAAATTTGACCCAAAACCCTATTTCTAACCCTAGTTTATACCCAAAACCCTAATTCCAACCCTATTTTTTTCCCCAAACCCTATTTTTAACTCAAAACCCTAATTCTCACCCTAAACCTAAATTTGGTCGCAAAGCCTTAATTTAGACCCAAAACCCTTATTTTTAACCAAAACCCAAAATTTGACCCAATATCCTAATTCTAACCCTAATTTAGACCCAAAACCCTAATTCCAACCCTTTTTATGTCCGAAAACCCTATTTTTAACTCAAAACCTAAATTCAAACCCAAAAACCTAAATTTTGCCCCTAAACCCTAAATTTGACCCAGAACCCTTATTTTACCCAAAAGCCGTAATTTTGACCCAAAACCCTAATTCTAACCCTGAACATTAATTTTAACCCAAAACCGAAATTTTAACCTAGAACCCCAATTTTGACCCTAAACCCTATTTTAAACTCAAAACCCTAATTCAAACCATAAAACCTAATTTTGACCCTAAACCCTAAATTTGACCCAGGAGCCTAATTTTAACCAAAAGCCCTAATTTTGCCCGAAACCCTAATTCTAACCCTAATTTAGATCGAAAACCCTATCTTTTAGTCAAAACCCTAATTCAAACCCTGAACCCTAGTTTTGACCCAAAACCCTATTTTGGACCCAAAACTGAATTTTTGACCCAAATCCTTCATTTTGACCCAAAACCCATATTTTGACCCAAAACCCTAACCCTAACGCTAATTTAGTCCCAAAACTTAATTCTAACCTTATTTTTGTCCCAAAACACTATTTTTAACTGAAAACCCTAATTCAAACCCTAAACCCAAAATTGGACCCTAAACTCTAAATTTAACCCGGAACCCACCCGAAACCCTAATTTTAACCCAAAACCCTAAATTTTGACCCTAAACCCTAAATTTAACCCAGAACCGTAAATTTGACCCAGAACCCTAATTTTAACCCAAAGCCGATTGACCCCAAACCGTAATTCCGATCCGAAACCCTATTTCGAACCCTATTTTAAACACAAAATCCTAATTCAAACCATAAACCCTAATTTTGACCCTAAACCCTAAATTTGACCCATAACCCTAATTTTGACCGAAAACCCTAATTCAGATCCAAAACCCTAATTCGAACCCTATTTTTGACCCAAAACCCTATTTTAAACTCAAAACCCTAATTCATACCCTAAACCCAAAATTTGACCCAGAACCCTAATTTTGACCCGAAACCCAATTTTTGTCCCAAAACACTTTTTTTAACTCAACCCGAAACCTTAATTTTGACCCAAAACCCAAATTTTGACCCAAAACCCTAATCCTAACGCTAATTTAGTCCCAAAACCTTAATTCTAACCTTATTTTTGTCCCAAAACCCTATTTTTAACTCAAAACCATAATTCAAACCCTAAAGCCAAAATTTGACCGTAAACTCAAAATTTAACCCAGAACCCACCCGAAACCCTAATTTTAACCCTAAACCCTAAATTTTGATCCTAAACCCTAAATTTAACCCAGAACCGTAAATTTGACCCAGAACCCTAATTTTAACCCAAAGCCGATTGACCCAAAACCGTAATTCTGATCCGAAACCCTATTTCGAACCCAATTTTTGACCCTAAACCCTATTTTAAACTCAAAACCCTAATTCAAACCATAAACCCTAATTTTGACCCTAAACCCTAAATTTGACCCAGAACCCTAATTTTGACCCAAAACCCTAATTCTGATCCAAAACCCTAATTCGAACCCTATTTTTGACCCAAAACCCTATTTTAAACTCAAAACCCTAATTCATACCCTAAACCCTAAATTTGACCCAGAACCCTAATTTTGACCGGAAACCCAAAACCCAAATTTTGACCCAAAACCCTAATCCTAATGCTAATTTACACCCACAACCTTAATTCTTACCTTATTTTTGTCCCAAAACCCTATTTTTAAGTCAAAACCCTAATTCAAAACCTAAACCCAAAATTTGGCCCTAAACTCTAAATTTAACCCAGAACCCACCCGAAACCCTAATTTTAACCCAAAACCCTAAATTTTGACCCTAAACCTTAAATTTAACCCAGAACCGTAAATTTGACCCAGAACCCTAATTTTAACCCAAAGCCGATTGACCCAAAACAGTAATTCTTATTGAAAACCCTATTTCGAACCCAATTTTTGACCCAAAACCCTATTTTAAACTCAAAATCCTAATTCAAACCATAAACCCTAATTTTTACCCTAAACCCTAAATTTGACCCAGAACCCTAATTTTGACCCAAAACCCTAATTCTAATCCAAAACCCTAATTCGTACCCTATTTTTGACCCAAAACCCTATTTTAAACTCAAAACCCTAATTCAAACCCTAAACACAAATTTTGACCCAGAACCCTAATTTTGACCAAAAACCCTATTTTTGACCCAAAACCCTATTTTTAACTCAACCCTAAAAACTAATTTTGTCCCAAAGCCCTAATTCTGACCCAAAACCCTAATTGTGACCTAAAACCCTAATTCAAACCCTAAACCCTAATTTTGACCCTAAACCCTAATTTTGACCCTAAACCCAAAATTTGACCCAAAACCTAATTCTAAACCTAATTTTGACCCAAAACCCCAATTCTAACCCTAATTTTGTCCGAAAACCATTTTTTTAACTCAAAACCCGAAACCTTAAATTTGACTTAAAACCCTATTTCTAACCCTAGTTTAGACCCAAAACCCTAATTCTGACCCTATTTTTTTACACTAACCCTATTTTTAACTCAAAACCCTAATTCTCACCCTAAACCTAAATTTGGTCCCAAAGCCTTAATTTAGACCCAAAACCCTTATTTTTAACCAAAACCCAAAATTTGACCCAAAATCCTAAATCTAACCCTAATTTAGACCTAAAACTCTAATGCAACCCTTTTTATGTCCGAAAACCCTATTTTTAACTCAAAACCCAAATTCAAACCCAAAAACCTAAATTTTGCCCCTAAACCCTTAGTTTGACCCGGAACCCTTATTTTACCCAAAAGCCGTAATTTTGACCCAAAACCCTAATTCTAACCCTGAACACTAATTTTAACCCAAAACCCAATTTTAGACCCAAAACCGAAATTTTGACCCAGAACCCCAATTTTGACCCTAAACCCTATTTTAAACTCAAAACCCTAATTCAAACCATAAAACCTAATTTTGACCCTAAACCCTAATTTTGACCCAAAACCCTAATTTTAACCCAACACCCTAATTCGAACCCTATTTTTGACCCAAAACCCTATTTTAAACTCAAAACCCTAACTCAAACCCTAAACCCTAAATTTGACCCGAAACATTATATTTGACCCAAAACCCTATTTTTAACTCAACCCTAAAAACTAATTTTGTCCCAAAGCCCTAATTCTGACCTCAAACCCTAATTCAAACCCTAAACCCTAATTTTGACCTTAAACCCTAAATTTGACCCAAAACCCTATTTCTAACCCTAGTTTAGACCCAAAACCCTAATTTTAACCCAAAACCCTAATTCGAACCCTATTTTTGACCCAAAAGCCTATATTAACTCTAAACCTTAATTCAAACCCTAAACCCTAAATTTGACCAAGAAGCCTAATTTCAACCAAAAGCCATAATTTTGACCCAAAACCCTAATTCTAACCCTAATTTAGATCGAAAACCCTATTCTTTAGTCAAAACCCTAATTCAAACCCTGAACCCTAGTTTTGACCCAAAACCCTATTTTGGACCCAAAACCGAATTTTTGACCCAAATCCTTAATTTTGACCCAAAACCCAAATTTTGACCCAAAACCCTAATCCTAACGCTAATTTAGTCCCAAAACCTTAATTCTAACCTTATTTTTGTCCCAAAACCCTATTTTTAACTCAAAACCATAATTTAAACCCTAAACCCAAAATTTGACCCTAAACTCTAAATTTTACCCAGAACCCACCCGAAACCCTAATTTTAACCCAAAACCCTAAATTTTGACCCTAAACCCTAAATTTAACCCAGAACCGTAAATTTGACCCAGAACCCTAATTTTAACCCAAAGCCGATTGACCCAAAACCGTAATTCTGATCCAAAATCCTATTTCGAACCCAATTTTTGACCCAAAACCCTATTTTAAACTCAACCCTAATTCAAACCATAAACCCTAATTTTGACCCTAAACCCTAAATTTGACCCAAAACCCTAATTCTGATCCAAAACCGTAATTCGAACCCTATTTTTGACCCAAAACCCTATTTTAAACTCAAAACCCTAATTCATACCCTAAACCCTAAATTGGACCCAGAACCCTAATTTTGACCCGAAACCCAATTTTTGTCCCAAAACACTATTTTTAACTCAACCCGAAACCTTAATTTTGACCCAAAACCCAAATTTTGACCCAAAACCCTAATCCTAATGCTAATTTACATCCACAACCTTAATTCTAACCTTATTTTGTCCCAAAACCCTATTTTTAACTCAAAACCCTAATTCAAACCCTAAACCCAAAATTTGACCCTAGACTCTAAATTTAACCCAGAACCCACCCAAAACCCTAAATTTTGACCCTAAACCCTAAATTTTGACCCTAAACCCTAAATTTAACCCAGAACCGTAAATTTGACCCAGAACCCTAATTTTAACCCAAAGCCGATTGACCCAAAATCGTAATTCTGATGCAAAACCCTATTTCGAACCCAATTTTTGACCCAAAACCCTATTTTAAACTCAAAATCCTAATTCAAACCATAAACCCTAATTTTTACCCTAAACCCTAAATTTGACCCAGAACCCTAATTTTGACCCAAAACCCTAATTCTAATCCAAAACCCTAATTCGAACCATATTTTTGACCCAAAACCCTATTTTAAACTCAAAACCCTAATTCAAACCCTAAACCCTAAATTTGACCCAGAACCCTAATTTTGACCCGAAACCCTATTTTTGACCCAAAACCCTATTTTTAACTCAACCCTAAAAACTAATTTTGTCCCAAAGCCCTAATTCTGACCCAAAGCCCTAATTGTGACCTAAAACCCTAATTCAAACCCTAAACCCTAATTTTGACCCTAAACCCTAATTTTGACCCTAAACCCAAAATTTGACCCAAAACCTAATTCTAAACCTAATTTAGACCCAAAACCCCAATTCTAACCCTAATTTTGTCAGAAAACCCTTTTTTTAACTCAAAACCCGAAACCTTAAATTTGACCCAAAACCCTATTTCTAACCCTAGTTTAGACCCAAAACCCTAATTCTAACCCTATTTCTTTCCCCTAACCCTATTTTTAACTCAAAACCCTAATTCTCACCCTAAACCTAAATTTGGTCCCAAAGCCTTAATTTAGACCCAAAACCCTTATTTTTAACCAAAACCCAAAATTTGACCCAAAATCCTAATTCTAACCCTAATTTAGACCCAAAACTCTAATCCAACCCTTTTTATGTCCGAAAACCCTATTTTTAACTCAAAACCAAAATTCAAACCCAAAAACCTAAATTTTTCCCCTAAACCCTAAATTTGACCCAGAACCCTTATTTTACCCAAAAGCCGTAATTTTGACCCAAAACCCTAATTCTAACCCTGAACCCTAATTTTAACCCAAAACCCAATTTTGGACCCAAAACCGAAATTTTGACCCAGAACCCCAATTTTGACCCTAAACCCTAATTCGAACCCTATTTTTGACCCAAAAGCCTATATTAACTCTAAACCCTAATTCAAACCCTAAACCCTAAATTTGACCCAGAAGCCTAATTTTAATCAAAAGCCCTAATTTTGACCCAAAACCCTATTTTTTAGTCAAAACCCTAATTCAAACCCTGAACCCTAGTTTTGACCCAAAACCCTATTTTGGACCCAAAACCGATTTTTTGACCCAAAGACTTAATTTTGACCCAAAACCCAAATTTTGACCCATATCCCTAATCCTAATGCTAATTTAGTCCCAAAACCTTAATTCTAACCTTATTTTGGTCCCAAAACCCTATTTTTAACTCAAAACCATAATTCAAACCCTAAACCCAAAATTTGACCCTAAACTCTAAATTTGACCCAGAACCCACCCGAAACCCTAATTTTGACCCAAAACCCTAATTTTAACCCAAAACCCTAATTCGAACCCTATTTTTGACCCAAAAGCCTATATTAACTCTAAACCCTAATTCAAACCCTAAACCCTAAATTTGACCCAGAAGCCTAATTTTAACCAAAAGCCCTAATTTTGATCCAAAACCCTAATTCTAACCCTAATTTAGATCGAAAACCCTATTTTTTAGTCAAACCCCTAATTCAAACCCTGAACCCTAGTTTTGACCCAAAACCGTATTTTGGACCCAAAACCGTATTTTTGACCCAAATCCTTAATTTTGACCTAAAACCCAAATTTTGACCCAAAACCCTAATCCTAACGCTAATTTAGTCCCAAAACCTTAATTCTAACCTTAATTTTGTCCCAAAACCCTATTTTTAACTCAAAACCATAATTCAAACCCTAAACCCAAAATTTGACCCTAAACTCTAAATTTAACCCACAACCCACCATAAACCCTAATTTTAACCCAAAACCATAAATTTTGACCCTAAACCCTAAATTTGACCCAGAACCCTAATTTTGACCCAAAACCCTAATTTCAACCCAAAGTCGATTGACCCAAAACCGTAATTCTGATCCGAAACCCTATTTCGAACCCAATTTTTGACCCAAAACCCTATTTCAAACTCAAAACCCTAATTCAAACCATAAACCCTAATTTTGACCCTAAACCCTAAATTTGACCCAGAACCCTAATTTTGACCCAAAACCCTAATTTTGATCCAAAACCCTAATTCGAACCCTATTTTTGACCCAAAACCCTATTTTAAACTCAAAACCCTAATTCATACCCTAAACCCTAAATTGTACCCAGAACCCTAATTTTGACCCGAAACCCAATTTTTGTCCCAAAACACTATTTTTAACTCAACCCGAAACCTTAATTTTGACCCAAAACCCAAATTTTGACCTAAAACCCTAATCCTAACGCTAATTTACACCCACAACCTTAATTCTATCCTTATTTTTGTCCCAAAACCCTATTTTTAACTCAAAACCCTAATTCAAACCCTAAACCCAAAATTTGACCCTAGACTCTAAATTTAACCCAGAACCCACCCAAAACCCTAAATTTTGACCCTAAACCCTAAATTTAACCCAGAACCGTAAATTTGACCCAGAACCCTAATTTTAACCCAAAGCCGATTGACCCAAAACCGTAATTCTGATCCAAAACCCTATTTCGAACCCAATTTTTGACCCAAAACCCTATTTTAAACTCAAAATCCTAATTCAAACCATAAACCCTAATTTTGACCCTAAACCCTAAATTTGACCCAGAGCCCTAATTTTGACCCAAAACCCTAATTCTGATCCAAAACCCTAATTCGAACCCTATTTTTGACCCAAAACCCTATTTTAAACTCAAAACCCTAACTCAAACCCTAAACCCTAAATTTGACCCAAAACCCTAATTTTGACCCGAAACCCTATTTTTGACCCAAAACCCTATTTTTAACTCAACCCTAAAAACTAATTTTGTCACAAAGCCCTAATTCTGACCCAAAACCCTAATTGTGACCTAAAACCCTAATACAAACCCTAATTTTGTCTGAATACCCCTTTTTTAACTCAAAACCCGAAACCTTAAATTTGACCCAACACCCTATTTTTAACCCTAGTTTAGACCCAAAACCCTAATTCTAACCCTATTTTTTTTCCCCAAACCCTATTTTTAACTCAAAACCCTAATTCTCACCCTAAACCTAAATTTGGTCCCAAAGCCTTAATATAGACCCAAAACCCTTATTTTTAACCAAAACTAAAAATTTGACCCAAAATCCTAATTCTAACCCTAATTTAGACCCAAAACTCTAATCCAACCATTTTTATGTCCGAAAACCCTATTTTTAACTCAAAACCCAAATTCAAACCCAAAAACCTAAATTTTGCCCCTAAACCCTTAATTTGACCCAGAACCCTTATTTTACCCAAAAGCCGTAATTTTGACCCAAAACCCTAATTCTAACCCTGAACATTAATTCTAACCCAAAACCCAATTTTGGACCAAAAACCGAAATTTTGTCCCAAAACCCCAATTTTGACCCTAAACCCTATTTTAAACTCAAAACCCTAATTCAAACCATAAAACCTAATTTTGACCCTAAACCCTAAATTTGACCGAGAAGCCTAATTTTAACCAAAAGCCCTAATTTTGCCCAAAACCCTAATTCTAACCCTAATTTAGATCGAAAACCCTATCTTTTAGTCAAAACCCTAATTCAAACCCTGAACCCTAGTTTTGACCCAAAACCCTATTTTGGACCCAAAACCGAATTTTTGACCCAAATCCTTAATTTTGACCCAAAACCCATATTTTGACCCTAAACCCTAACCCTAACGCTAATTTAGTCCCTAAACTTAATTCTAACCTTATTTTTGTCCCAAAACCCTATTTTTAACTGAAAACCCTAATTCAAACCCTAAACCCAAAATTTGACCCTAAACTCTAAATTTAACCCGGAACCCACCCGAAACCCTAATTTTAACCCAAAACCCTAAATTTTGACCCTAAACCCTAAATTTAACCCAGAACCGTAAATTTGACCCAGAACCCTAATTTTAACCCAAAGCCGATTGACCCAAACCGTAATTCTTTTGACCCCAACCCTATTTCGAACCCTATTTTAAACTCAAAATCCTAATTCAAACCATAAACCCTAATTTTGACCCTAAACCCTAAATTTGACCCAGAACCCTAATTTTGACCCAAAACCCTAATTCAGATCCAAAACCCTAATTCGAACCCTATTTTTGACACAAAACCCTATTTTAAACTCAAAACCCTAATTCATACCCTAAACCCTAAATTTGACCCAGAACCCTAATTTTCACCCGAAACCCAATTTTTGTCCCAAAACACTTTTTTGACCCAAAAGCCTAATTCGAACCCTATTTTTGACCCAAAAGCCTATATTAACTCTAAACCCTAATTTAAACCCTAAACTCAACCCTAATTCAAACCCTAAACCCTAAATTTGACCCTAAGCTCTAATTTTAACCCAAAACCCAATTTGACCCTAATTTTAGACCCAAAACCCTAAATTTTTACCCTAAACCCTAAATTTTTTCCCAACCTAATTTTAACCCAAAGCCGATTGACCCAAAACCGTAATTCTGATCCGAAACCCGATTTCGAACCCAATTTTTGACCCAAAACCCTATTTTAAACTCAAAACCCTAATTCAAACCATAAACCCTAATTTTGACCCTAAACCCTAAATTTGACCCAGAACCCTAATTTTGACCCAAAACCCTAATTCTGATCCAAAACCCTAATTCGAACCCTATTTTGACCCAAAACCCTATTTTAAACTCAAAACCCTAATTCAAACCCTAAACCCTAAATTTGACCCAGAACCCTAATTTTGAGTCGAAACCCTATTTTTGACCCAAAACCCTATTTTTAACTCAACCCTAAAACTTAATTTTGTCCCAAAGCCCTAAATCTTACCCATAACCCTAATTGTGACCTAAAACCCTAATTCAAACCCTAAACCCTAATTTTGACCCTAAACCCTAATTTTGACCCTAAACCCTAAATTTGACCCTAAACCTAATTCTAAACCTAATTTAGACCCAAAACCCTAATTCTAACCCTAATTTTGTCCGAAAATCCTTTTTTTAACTCAAAACCCGAAACCTTAAATTTGACCCAAAACCCTATTTCTAACCCTAGTTTAGAACCAAAACCCTAATTCTAACCCTATTTTTTTCCCCAAACCCTATTTTTAACTCAAAACCCTAATTCTCACCCTAAACCTAAATTTGGTCCCAAAGCCTTAATTTAGACCCAAAACCCTTATTTTTAACCAAAACCCAAAATTTGACCCAAAATCCTAATTCTAACCCTAATTTAGACCCAAAACCCTAATTCCAACCCTTTTTATGTCCGAAAACCCTATTTTT
>CM061066.1:9070384-9104044 GCA_030762895.1 Sophora flavescens
TAGCGTTAGGATTAGGGTTTTGGGTCAAAATTTGGTTTTGGGTCAAGGATTTGGGTCAAATTATTTTGGGTCAAAAATAGGGTTTTGGGTCAAAATTAGGGTTTGGGTTTGAATTAGGGTTTTGACTAAAAATAGGGTTTTGGATCTAAATTAGGGTTAGAATTAGGGTTTTGGGTCAAAATTAGCGCTTGGGTTAAAATTAGGCTTCTGGGTCAAATTTAGTTTTAGGGTTTGAATTTGGGTTAAGAGTTATTATAGGCTTTTTGCTCATAAATAGGGTTAGAATTAGGGTTTTGGGTTAAAATTAGGGTTTCGGGTCAAAATTAGGGTTTAAATTAGGGTTTTGGGTTTGAATTAGGGTTTTGAGTTAAAAATAGGGTTTTGGATCATAAATAGGGTTAGAATTAGTGTTTTGGGTAAATTGCGCTTTTGGTAAAATTAGGTTTTGGGTCAAATTTAGGGTTTAGGGTTTGAATTAGGGTTAAGAGATATTATAGGTTTTGGGTCAAAATAGGGTTCGAATTAGGGTTTTGGGTTAAAATTAGGGTTTTGGGTCAAAATTATGGTTTTGGTGAAAATTAGGGTTTTATGGTTTGAATTAGGGTTTAGTGTTTAAAATAGGGTTTAGGGTCAAAATTGGGTTTTGGGTCAAAATTTAGGTTTTGGGTCCAAAATTAGGTTTTGGGTTAAAATTAGGTTTTTGGGTTAGAATTAGGGTTTTGGGTCAAAATTTAGGTTTTGGTTAAAATTAGGGTTTTGGGTCAAATTTAGGGTTTAGGGGTAAAATTTAGGGTTTTGTGTTTGAATTAGGGTTTTGAGTTAAAAATAGGGTTTTGGGACAAAATAGGGTTGGAATTAGGGTTTTGGGTCTAAATTAGGATTTTGGGTCAAATTTTGGGTTTTGGTTAAAATTAGGTTTTGGGTCAAAATTAAGGCTTTAGGACCAAATTTAGGTTTAGGGGTGAGAATTAGGGTTTTGAGTTAAAAATAGGGTTTGGGGAAAAAAATAGGGTTAGAATTAGGGTTTTGGGTCAAAAGTTTAGGGTTAGAAATAGGTTTTGGGTCAAATTTAAGGTTTAGGTTTTGACAAAAGGGTTTTGGACAAAATTAGGAGTTAGAATTAGGGTTTTGGGACAAAATTAGGTTTAGAATTAGGGTTTTGGGTCAGAATTAGGGTTTAGGTCAAAATTAGGTTGGGTATTAAATTTATGGTTTAGGGTAAAAATTAGGGTTTTGAGTCAGAATTAGGGGTGTGGGTCAAAATTAGGGTTTTAGGTCAGAATTAGGGTTTTGGGTTAAAATTAGGGTTTTGGGTCAAAATTAGGGTTTTGGGTTGAGTTAAAATTAGGGTTTTGGGTTAAAAATAGGGTTTAGGTCAAAATTAGGGTTTTGGGTCAAATTTATGGGTTTAGGGTTTGAATTAGGGTTTTGAGTTTAAATTAGGGTTTTGGGTCAAAATTAGGGTTAGGTCAAAATTAGGGTTTTGGGTCAAAATTAGGGTTTCGGGTCAAAATTAGGGTTTTGGGTCAAATTTAGGGTTTAGGGTCAAAATTAGGGTTTGAATTAGGGTTTTGAGTTTAAAATAGGGTTTGGGTCAAAATTGGGTTGGTCGAATTAGGGTTTTGGATAAAATTAGGGTTTTGGGTCAAATTAGGGTTTGGGTTAAAATTAGGGTTTTGGGTCAAATTTAGGGTTTTGGTTAAATTTAGGGTTTAGGGTCAAAATTAGGGTTTTGGGTTAAAATTAGGGTTTGGTGGGTTTGGGTAAATTTAGGGTTCAGGGTAAAATTTAGGGTTTAGGGTTTGAATTATGGTTTTGAGTTAAATTAGGGTTTTGGGACAAAAATAAGGTTAGAATTAAGGTTTTGGGTCTAAATTAGGTTTAGGCAAATTAGGGTTTTGGGTCAAAATTAGGGTTTTGGGTCGGTATAGGTTTTGGGTTAAAAAATTAGGTTTTGGGTCAAAATTAGGGTTTAGTCAAAATTAGGGTTTTGGGTCAAATTGGGTAATTAGGGTTAGGGTAAAATTAGGGTTTTGGTTTAAAATTAGGGTTTGGGTCAAAATTAGGTTTGGTCAATTAGGGTTTTGGATTAAATTAGGGTTTTGGGTCAAAATTAGGGTTTAGGGTCAAAATTAGGTTTTGGGGTCAAATTAGGGTTTTGGTTTAAATTAGGTTTTGAGTTAAAAATAGGGTTTTGGTCAAAATAGGGTTAGAATTAGGGTTTTGGGTCAAAATTAGGGTTTTGGTTCAAAATTGGGGTTTTGGTTAAAATTAGGTTTTGGTTCAAATTAGGGTTTAGGGTCAAAATTAGGGTTTAGGGTCAAAATTATGGTATTGGGTTAAAATTAGGGTTTTTGGGTCATTAAATTTAGGTTTGGGTCAAAATTAGGGTTTAGGGTTTGAATTTGGTTTTGAGTTAAAATTAGGGTTTTGGGACAAAAATAGGAGGTTAGAATTAGGTTTTGGGTAAAATTAGGGTTTTGGGTCAAAATTTAGGGTTTTGGGTCAAAATTAGGTTTTGGGTCAAAATTAGGGTTTTGGGTCAAAATTAGGTTTTAGGGTTTGAATTAGGGATTTGGTTTAAAATAGGGTTTTGGGTCAAAATTAGGGTTTTGGGTCAGAATTAGGGTTTTGGGTCAAAATTAGGGTTTTGGGTTAAAATTAGGGCTTTGGGTCAAATTTAGGTTTAGGGTTTGAATTTGGGTTTTGAGTCAATTATAGGGTTTTGGGTCAAAATTAGGGTTTGGAATAAAATTTTTGGGTCAAAATTAGGGTTTAGGGTCTAAATTAGGATTTTGGGTTAGAATTAGGGTTAGAATTAGTGTTTTGGGTCTAAATTAGGGTTTTGGGTCTAAACTAGGGTTTTGGGTCAAAATTTGGGTTTTGGGTCAAAAGTTCGGTTTTGTGTCCGAATTAGAGTTTTGGGTCAAAATTAGGGTTCGGCGTTAGAATTAGGGTTTCGAGTTCATTTAGGGTTTTGGGTCAAAAATAGGGTTAGTATTAGGGTTTTGGGTTAAAATTAGGGTTTTGGGTCAAAATTAGGGTTTATGGTCAAAAGTTATGTTTTTGGTTTTGAATTAGGGTTTTGAGTTAAAATTAGGGGTTTGGGTAAAAATTTGGGTTAGATTAGGTTCAAAATTAGGGTTTAGGGTCAAAATTAGGGTTTTGGGTCAAATTTAGGGTTTAGGGTTAGAATTAGGGTTTTTAGGGTTTAGGTTAATAATTAGGGTTTTGGGTCAAAATTAGGGTTTTGGGTCAAATTTAGGTTTTGGGTCAAAATTAGGTTTTGTGGTTTGAATTAGGGTTTTGAGTCAAAAATAGGGTTTTGGGTCAAAATTAGGGTTTGGTCAAAATTAGGGTTTTGGGGTTTTGGGTCAAAATTAGGGTTTTGGGTTTTAGGTTTTGGGTTAAATTAGGGTTTTGGGTAAAATTAGGGTTTTGGGTCAAAATTAGGGTTTGGGTAAAATTAGGTGGTTTGGGTCAAATTAGGTTTAGGGTGGTTTAGTTTTGAGTTAAAAAGGGTTTTGGGACAAAATTAGGGTTAGAATTATGATTTTTGGGTAAAAATTATGGTTATGGGTCAAATTAGGGTTTTGGTTAAAATTAGGGTTTAGGGTCAAAATTAGGGTTTTAGGGTCAAAATTAGGTTTTGGGTCAAAATTAGGGTTTTGGGTTAAAATTAGGGTTTTGAGGTCAAATTAGGGTTTTGGGTCAAAATTAGGGTTTTGGGTAAATTAGGGTTTATAATTTAGGTTTTGGGTCAAAATTAGGTTTTAGGTCAAAATTAGGTTTAGGTTAAAATTTGGGTTAGGTCAAAATTAGGTTTTGGGTCAGAATTTAGGTTTTGGGTCAAAATTAGGTTTTTGGGTTAAAATTAGGGTTTTGGGACAAAATTAGGGTGAATTAGGTTTTGGTCAATTAGGGTTTAGGGTCAAAATTAGGGTTTAGGGTTAGAATTAGGGTTTTGAGTTTAAAATTAGGGTTTTGGGTCAAAATTAGGTTTAGGGTTCAAATTAGGGTTTTGGGTCAAAATTAGGGTTTTGGGTCAAAATTAGGTTTTAGGTCAAATTTAGGGTTTAGGGTCAAAATTAGGGTTTATGGTCAAAATTAGGTTTTGAGTTTAAAATTAGGGTTTTGGGTCAAAGGGTTGAATTAGGGTTTGGTTAAAATTAGGTTTTGGGTCAAATTAGGGTTAAAATTAGGTTTTGGGTCAAATTTAGGTTTGGGTTAAATTTAGGTTTAGGGTCAAAATTAGGGTTTTGGGTTAAATTAGGGTTTTGGGTTAAATTTAGAGATTAGGGTCAAATTTGGGTTTAGGGTTTGAATTATGGTTTTGAGTTAAAAATAGGGTTTTGGCAAATATGGTTAAATTAGGTTTTGGGTCAAAATTAGGGTTAGAATTAGGGTTTTGGGTCAAAATTTGGGTTTTGGGTCAAAATTAGGTTTGTCAAATTAGGTTTTGGGTCAAAATTAGGGTTTTGGGTCAAAATTAGGGTTTTTGGGTCAAATTAGGGTTTAGGGTCAAATTAGGGTTTTGGTCAAAATTAGGGTGAGTTAAATTAGGTTTTGGGTAAATAGTTGGGTTAGAATTAGGGTTTTGGGTCAAATTAGGGTTTTGGGTCAAAATTAGGGTTAAGGTCAAATTTAGGGTTTAGGGTCAAAATTAGGGTTTATGGTTAAAATTAGGTTTTGAGTTCAAAATAGGGTTTTGGGTCAAAATTAGGGTTTGACAAATAGTTTAGGTTTTGGATTAAAATTAGGGTTTGGGTCAAAATTAGGTTTTGGGTTAAAATTAGGTTTTGGGGTTCAAATTTGGGTTTTGGGTCAAAATTTGGGCTTAGGGTCAAAATTAGGGTTAGAATTAGGGTTTTGGGTCAAAATTTGGGTTTTGGGTCAAAATTAGGGTTTAGGGTTGGTCAAATTTAGGTTTAGGGTCAAAATTAGGGTTTAGGGTTTGAATTAGGGTTTTGAGTTAAAAATAGGGTTTTGGGACGATTGGTTTTGGGAAATTGTTTGGGTTTGGAAATTAGGGTTTTGGGTTAAAATTAGGTTTGGGTTAAATTAGGGTTTTGGGTAAAATTAGGTTTTGGGTCAAAATTAGGTTTTGGGTCAATTTAGGGTTTGGGTCAAAATTAGGGTTTTGGGTTTGAATTAGGGTTTTGTTAAAAATAGGGTTTGGGTAAATTAGGTTTTAAATTAGGGTTTTGGGTCAAATTTGGGTTTTGGGTTAAATTTGGGTTTTGGGAAAATTAGGGTTTTGGGTCAAAATTAGGTTTTGGGTAAATTTAGGTTTAGGGTCAAATTAGGGTTTGGTTAAATTAGGTTTTGGGTCAAAATTAGGGTTTTGGGTTTTGGGTCAAAATTAGGGTTTTGGGTCAAATTAGGGTTTAGGGTTTGAATTAGGGTTTTGAGTTAAAAATAGGGTTTGGGTCAAAATAGGGTTAGAATTAGGGTTTTGGGTCAAATTAGGTTAAATTAGGGTTTTGGGTCAAAATTAGGGTTTTGGTCAAAATTAGGTTTAGGGTCAAAATTAGGGTTTAGGGTTTAAATTAGGTTTTAAGTTTAAATTTAGGGTTTTGGGTCAAAAATAGGGTTGAATTAGGGTTTTGGGTTAAAATTAGGGTTTTGGGTCAATTAGGGTTAGGTAAATTAGGGTTTTGGGTCAAAATTAGGGTTCGGGTTTAATTTAGGTTTTGGGTCAAAATTAGGTTTTGGGTGAATTAGGGTTTGGGTTTAAATTAGGTTTAGGGTCAAAATTAGGTTAAATTAGGGTTTGGGTCAATTAGGGTTTTGGGTCAAAATTAGGGTTTTGGGTTAAAATTAGGGTTTAGGGTCAAAATTTAGGGTTTGAATTAGGTTTTGAGTTAAAATAGGGTTTAGGTTTGAGGGTTTTGAGTTAAAATAGGTTTTGGGTCAAAATTAGGTTAAATTAGGGTTTTAGGTAAAATTAGGTTTTGGGTCAAAATTAGGGTTTTGGGTCAAATTAGGGTTTAGTCAAATTTAGGGTTTTGGGTCAAAATTTAGGGTTTTGGGTTTGAATTTAGGTTTTGAGTTAAAAATAGGGTTTTAGTAATTAGGTTTAGGAATTAGGGTTTTGGGTCAAAATTAGGGTTTTGGGTCAAATTTGGGTTTTGGGTCAAAAATAGGGTTTTGGGTCAAAATTAGGTTTTGGGTCAAATTTAGGTTTAGGGTGAGAATTAGGGTTTTGAGTTAAAAATAGGGTTTTGGGAAAAAATTAGGTTAGAATTAGGTGGTTTTGGGTCAAAATTAGGGTTTTGGGTCAAAATTAGGGTTTGGGTCAAAATTAGGAGGTTTAAATTAGGTTTAAATTAGGTTAAATTAGGTTTTGGGTCAAAATTAGGGTTAAAATTAGGGTTTTGGGTCAAATTTAGGGTTTGGGTCAAAATTAGGGTTTTGGGGTAAAATTAGGTTTTGGGTCAAAATTAGGGTTTTGGGTCACAATTAGGTTTTTTGGGTCAAAATTAAGGTTTTGGTTAAAATTAGGGTTTTGGGTCAAAATTAGGTTTAGGGTCAAAATTAGGGTTTAGGGTTTGAATTAGGGTTTTGAGTTAAAATAGGGTTTTGGGCAAAATAGTTTAGGGTTTGGGTTAAAATTAGGGTTTTGGGTTAAAATTAGGGTTTGAGTCAAAATTAGGGTTTTTGGTCAAATTAGGGTTTTGGGTTTAAATTAGGGTTTAGGGTTAAAATTGGGGTTTGGGTCAAAATTAGGGTTTTGGGTCAAAATTAGGGTTTTGGTTAAAATTAGGTTTTGGGTTAAAATTAGGTTTGGGTAAAATTAGGGTTTTGGGTTAAAATTAGGGTTTTGGGTTCAAATTAGGGTTTTTGGGTCAAAATTAGGGTTTAGGTTATAATTTGGGTTTTGGGTTAAATTAGGGTTAAATTAGGGTTTTGGGTCAAAATTAGGTTTTGGTTAAAATTAGGTTTTAGGGTCAAATTTAGGGTTTTGAGTTAAAATTAGGGTTTTGGGTTAAAATTAGGGTTTTGGGTAAAAATTGGTTTTTAAAATTAGGTTGGGTTTAGGGTTTTGGTCAAAATTAGGGTTTAGGGTCAAAATTAGGTTTATGGTTAGAATTAGGGTTTTGGGTAAAATAGTTTGGGTTAAATTAGGGTTTTGGGTTAAAATTACGGTTTTGGTCAAAATTAGGTTTAGGGTTAAGTTTTAGTAAAAATAGGTTTAGAATTAGGGTTTTGGGTCAAAATTAGGTTTAGAATTAGGTTTTGGGTTATTAGGTCAAAATTTAGGGTTTAGGGTCAAAATTAGGGTTTTGGGTAATAATTAGGGTTAAGGGTTTGAATTAGGGTTTTAGGTCAAATTAGGTTTTGGGTCAAATTAGGGTTTTGGGACAAAATTATTGTTATTAATTAGGGTTTTGGTCAAAAATAGGGTTTGGGTCAAAATTAGGTTTTGGGTCAAATTTAGGTTTAGGGTTTGAATTAGGGTTTTGAGTTTAAAATAGGCTTTTGGGTCAAAAATAGGGTTCGAATTAGGGTTTTGGGTTAAAATTAGGGTTTGGGGTGAAAATTAGGGTTTAGGGTCAAAATTAGGGTTTATGGTTTGAATTAGGGTTTTGAGTAAAAAATAGGGTTTTGGGACAAAAATAGGGTTGAATTAGGGTTTTGGTCAAATTAGGGTTTTGGGTCAATTAGTTTGGGTTAAAATTAGGGTTTTGGTCAAATTTAGGGTTAGGGTTAAATTTAGGTTTAGGTCAAAAATAGTTTTGGGTTAAAATTAGGTTTTGGTTGGTTAAATTTAGAGTTTAGGGTCAAATTTAGGTTTAGGGTGAGAATTAGGGTTTTGAGTTAAAAATAGGGTTTGGGGAAAAAAAATAGGGTTAGAATTAAGGTTGTGGGTGTAAATTAGCGTTAGGATTAGGGTTTTGGGTCAAAATTTGGGCTTTGGGTCAAAATTAAGGTTTCGGGTTGAGTTAAAAATAGTGTTTTGGGACAAAAATTGGGTTTCGGGTCAAAATTAGGGTTCTGGGTCAAATTTAGGGTTTAGGGTATGAATTAGGGTTTTGAGTTTAAAATAGGGTTTTTGGTCAAAAATAGGGTTCAAATTAGGGTTTTGGATCATAATTAGGGTTTTGGGTCAAAATTAGGGTACTGGGTCAAAATTAGGGTTTAGGGTCAAAATTAGGGTTTATGGTTTGAATTAGGGTTTTGAGTTTAAAATAGGGGTTTGGGTCAAAATAGGGTTTTGGATGAATTAGTTTTGGGTCAATTTGGGTTAAAATTAGGGTTTGGGTCAAATTTTTTAGGTTAAATTTAGGTTTAGGGTCAAAATTTAGGGTTTTGGGTTAAAATTAGGGTTTCGGGTGGGTTCTGGGTTAAATTTAGAGTTTAGGGTCAAATTTTGGCTTTAGGGTTTGTATTATGGTTTTGAGTTAAAAATAGGGTTTTGGGACAAAAATAAGGTTAGAATTAAGGTTTTGGGACTAAATTAGCGTTAGGATTAGGGTTTTGGGTCAAAAATTCGGTTTTGGGTCCAAAATAGGGTTTTGGGTCAAAACTAGGGTTCAGGGTTTGAATTTGGGTTTTGACTAAAAAATAGGGTTTTCGATCTAAATTAGGGTTAGAATTAGGGTTTTGGGTCAAAATTAGCGCTTTTGGTTAAAATTAGGCTTCTGGGTCAAATTTAGGGTTTAGGGTTTGAATTAGGGTTAAGAGTTATTATAGGCTTTTGGGTCCAAAATAGGGTTCGAATTAAGGGTTTTGGGTTAAAATTAGGGTTTTGGGTCAAATTAGGGTTTAGGTTTGAATTAGGGTTTTGATCTAAAAATAGGGTTTTCGATCTAAATTAGGGTTAGAATTAGGGTTTTGGGTCAAAATTAGCGTTTTGGTTTAAAATTAGTTTTGGGTCAAATTTAGGGTTTAGGGTTTGAATTAGGGTTAAGAGTTATTATAGGCTTTTGGGTCAAAAATTAGGTTTGAATTTGGGTTTTTAGTTAAAATAAGGGTTTTGGGTTAAAATTAGGGTTTTGGGTCAAAATTAGGTTTGATGGTTTGAATTAGGGTTTTGAGTTTAAAATAGGGTTTTGGGTAAAATAAGGGTTTTGGGTAAAAATTAACGCTTTGGGACCAAATTTAGGTTTAGGGTGAGAATTAGGGTTTTGAGTTAAAAATAGGGTTTTGGGTCAAAATTGGGTTTTGGGTAAAATAAGGGTTTGGGTCAAATTTAGGGTTTAGGGGCAAAATTTAGGTTTTTGTGTTTGAATTTGGGTTTTGAGTTAAAAATAGGGTTTTCGGACAAAAAAAGGGTTGGAATTAGGGTTTTGGGTCTAGTAAATTAGGATTGGGTCAAATTTTGGGTTTTGGTTAAAAATAAGGGTTTTGGGTCTAAATTAAGGCTTTGGGACCAAATTTAGGTTTAGGGTGAGAATTAGGGTTTTGTGTAAAAATTAGGGTTTGGGGAAAAAAGGTTAGAATTAGGGTTTGTCAAATATTTTGGGTCAAATTAGGGTTAAATAGGGTTTTGGTCAATTAGGTTTTAGTTTAAAATAGGTTTTGGTCAAAATTAGGGTTAGAATTAGGGTTGGTCAAAATTAGGTTTTTAAAATTAGGGGTGTTTTAGTTAATTAGGTTTAGGGTCAAATTTAGGGTTTAGGTCAAAATTAGGTTTTGGGTGAGAATTAGGGTTTTGGGTCAAAATTAGGGTTTAGGTTAAATTAGGGTTTTGGAATTAGGGTTTTGGTAATGTTTTTGAGTTAAAAATAGGGTTTTGGGTCAAAAATTAGGGTTTGGTCAAAATTAGGGTTCTTGGTCAAATTTAGGGTTTAGGGTTTGAATTAGGGTTTTGAGTTTAAAATAGGGTTTTGGGTCAAAAATAGGGTTCGAATTAGGGTTTTGGATCAGAATTAGGGTTTTGGGTCAAAATTAGTGTTCTGGGTCAAATTTAGGGTTTAGGCTCAAAATTAGGTTTTATGATTTGAATTAGGGTTTTGAGTTTAAAATAGGGTTTTGGCTCAAAAAAGGGTTTGAAATAGGGTTTTGGATCAATTCTTTTTATTTGGGTCAATTTAATTAGGTTGGGTTCAAAATTTAGGTTTAGGGTTAAAATTAGGTTAAATTAGGGTTTGTGGTTTGGGTTAAATTTAGAGTTTAGGGTCAAATTTTGGCTTTAGGGTTTGTATTATGGTTTTGAGTTAAAAATAGGGTTTTGGGACAAAAATAAGGTTAGAATTAAGGTTTTGGAACTAAATTAGCGTTAGGATTAGGGTTTTGGGTCAAAATTTGGGTTTTGGGTCAAAATTAAGGATTTGGGTCAAAAATTCGATAAAAAAATAGGGTTTTGGGTCAAAACTAGGGTTCAGGGTTTGAATTAGGGTTTTGACTAAAAATTAGGGTTTTCGATCTAAATTAGGGTTAGAATTAGGGTTTTGGGTCACAATTAGCGCTTTTGGTTAAAATTAGGCTTCTGGGTCAAATTTAGGTTTAGGGTTTGAATTTGGGTTAAGAGTTATTATAGGCTTTTTGGTCAAAAATAGGGTTCGAATAAGGGTTTTGGGTTAAAATTAGGGTTTTGGGTCAAAACTAGGGTTTAGGGTTTGAATTAGGGTTTTGACTAAAAAATAGGGTTTTCGATCTAAATTAGGGTTAGAATTAGGGTTTTGGGTCAAAATTAGCGCTTTTGGTTAAAATTAGGCTTCTGGGTCAAATTTAGGGTTTAGGGTTTGAATTAGGGTTAAGAGTTATTATAGGCTTTTGGGTCAAAAATAGGGTTCGAATTAGGGTTTTGGGTTAAAATAAGGGTTTTGGGTCAAAATTAGGGTTAGGGTGAAAATTAGGTTTTATGGTTTGAATTAGGGTTTTGAGTTTAAAATAGGGTTTAGGGTCAAAATTGGGGTTCTGGGTCAAAATTTCGGTTTTGGGTCCAAAATTGGGTTTTGGGTTAAAATTAATGTTCAGGGTTAGAATTAGGGTTTTGGGTCAAAATTACGGCTTTTGGGTAAAATAAGGGTTCTGGGTCAAATTTAGGGTTTAGGGGCAAAATTTAGGTTTTTGTGTTTGAATTTGGGTTTTGAGTTAAAAATAGGGTTTTCGGACATAAAAGGGTTGGAATTAGGGTTGTGGCTCTAATTGAGGATTTTGGGTCAAATTTTGGGTTTTGGTTAAAAATAAGGGTTTTGGGTCTAAATTAAGGCTTTGGGACCAAATTTAGGTTTAGGGTGAGAATTAGGGTTTTGAGTTAAAAATAGGGTTTGGGAAAAAAATAGGGTTAGAATTAGGGTTTTGGGTCTAAACTAGGGTTAGAAATAGGGTTTTGGTCAAATTTAAGGTTTCGGGTTTTGACATAAAAAAAGGATTTCCGGACAAAATTAAGGTTAGAATTAGGGTTTTGGTTCTAAATTAGGTTTAGAATTAGGGTTTTGGGTCTAAATTAGGTTTTGGGTCAAATTTAGGGTTTAGGGTCAAAATTAGGGTTTAGGGTCAAAATTAGGGTTTAGGGTTTAAATTAGGGTTTTAGGTCACAATTAGGGTTTTGGGTCAGAATTAGGGCTTTGGGACAAAATTAGTTTTTACGGTTGAGTTAAAAATAGGGTTTTGGGTCAAAAATAGGGTTTCGGGTCAAAATTAGGGTTTTGGGTCAAATTTAGGGTTTAGGGTTTGAATTAGGGTTTTGAGTTTAAAATAGGGTTTTGGGTCAAAAATAGGGTTCGAATTAGGGTTTTGGATCAGAATTAGGGTTTTGGGTCAAAATTAGGGTTCTGGGTCAAATTTAGGGTTTAGGGTCAAAATTAGGGTTCATGGTTTGAATTAGGGTTTTGAGTTTAAAATAGGGTTTTGGGTCAAAAATTGGGTTCGAAATAGGGTTTCGGATCAGAATTACGGTTTTGGGTCAAACGGCTTTGGGTGAAAATTAGGGTTCTGGGTTAAATTTAGGGTTTAGGGTCAAAATTTATAGTTTTGGGTTAAAATTAGGGTTTCGGGTGGGTTCTGGGTTAAATTTAGAGTTTAGGGTCAAATTTTGGGTTTAGGGTTTGAATTATGGTTTTGAGTTAAAAATAGGGTTTTGGGACAAAAATAAGGTTAGAATTAAGGTTGTGGGTGTAAATTAGCGTTAGGATTAGGGTTTTGGGTCAAAATTTGGGGTTTGGGTCAAAATTAAGGTTTCGGGTTGAGTTAAAAATAGTGTTTTGGGACAAAAATTGGGTTTCGGGTCAAAATTAGGGTTCTTGGTCAAATTTAGGGTTTAGGGTATGAATTAGGGTTTTGAGTTTAAAACAGGGTTTTGGGTCAAAAATAGGGTTCGAATTAGGGTTTTGGATCAGAATTAGGGTTTTGGGTCAAAATTAGGGTTGTGTCAAATTTAGGGTTTAGGGTCAAAATTAGGGTTTATGGTTTGAATTAGGGTTTTGAGTTTAAAATAGGGTTTTGGGTCAAAAACTGGGTTCGAAATAGGGTTTCGGATCAGAATTACGGTTTTGGGTCAATCCGCTTTGGGTTAAAATTAGGGTTCTGGGTCAAATTTACGGTTCTGGGTTAAATTTAGGGTTTAGGGTCAAAATTTACTGTTTTGGGTTAAAATTAGGGTTTCGGGTGGGTTCTGGGTTAAATTTAGAGTTTAGGGTCAAATTTTGGCTTTAGGGTTTGAATTATGGTTTTGAGTTAAAAATAGGGTTTTGGGACAAAAATAAGGTTAGAATTAAGGTTTTGGGACTAAATTAGCGTTAGGATTAGGGTTTTGGGTCAAAATTTGGTTTTTGGGTCAAAAATTCGATTTTGGGTCCAAAATAGGGTTTTGGGTCAAAACTAGGGTTCAGGGTTTGAATTAGGGTTTTGACTAAAAAATAGGGTTTTCGATCTAAATTAGGGTTAGAATTAGGGTTTTGGGTCACAATTAGCGCTTTTGGTTAAAATTAGGCTTCTGGGTCAAATTTAGGTTTAGGGTTTGAATTTGGGTTAAGAGTTATTATAGGCTTTTTGGTCAAAAATAGGGTTCGAATAAGGGTTTTGGGTTAAAATTAGGGTTTTGGGTCAAAACTAGGGTTTAGGGTTTGAATTAGGGTTTTGACTAAAAAATAGGGTTTTCGATCTAAATTAGGGTTAGAATTAGGGTTTTGGGTCAAAATTAGCGCTTTTGGTTAAAATTAGGCTTCTGGGTCAAATTTAGGGTTTAGGGTTTGAATTAGGGTTAAGAGTTATTATAGGCTTTTGGGTCAAAAATAGGGTTCGAATTAGGGTTTTGGGTTAAAATAAGGGTTTTGGGTCAAAATTAGGGTTAGGGTGAAAATTAGGTTTTATGGTTTGAATTAGGGTTTTGAGTTTAAAATAGGGTTTAGGGTCAAAATTGGGGTTCTGGGTCAAAATTTCGGTTTTGGGTCCAAAATTGGGTTTTGGGTTAAAATTAATGTTCAGGGTTAGAATTAGGGTTTTGGGTCAAAATTACGGCTTTTGGGTAAAATAAGGGTTCTGGGTCAAATTTAGGGTTTAGGGGCAAAATTTAGGTTTTTGTGTTTGAATTTGGGTTTTGAGTTAAAAATAGGGTTTTCGGACATAAAAAGGGTTGGAATTAGGGTTTTGGGTCTAAATTAGGATTTTGGGTCAAATTTTGGGTTTTGGTTAAAAATAAGGGTTTGGGTCTAAATTAAGGCTTTGGGACCAATTTTAGGTTTAGGGTGAGAATTAGGGTTTTGAGTTAAAAATAGGGTTTGGGGAAAAAAATAGGGTTAGAATTAGGGTTTTGGGTCTAAACTAGGGTTAGAAATAGGGTTTTGGTCAAATTTAAGGTTTCGGGTTTTGACTTAAAAAAGGGTTTAGGGTTAAATTAGGTTTAGAATTAGGGTTTTGGGTCTAAATTAGGGTTAGAATTAGGTTTTGGGTTTTAAATTAGGTTTGGTTTTAGGGTTTAGGTCAAAATTAGGGTTTAGGGTAAAAATTAGGGTTTTGGGTTTGTTAAATTAGGGTTTTAGGTCAAAATTAGGGTTTTGGGTCAAATTAGGGTTTTGGGACAAAAGTTAGGTTTGAATTAGGGTTGAGTTAAAAATAGGGTTTTGGTCATTGTTTTTGGGTCAAAATTAGGGTTTGGTCCAAATTAGGGTTTTGGGTCACATTTAGAGTTTGGGGTTTGCATTAGGGTTTTGAGTTTAAAATAGGGTTTTGGGTCAAAAATAGGGTCACAATTAGGGTTTTGGGTTAGAATTAGGGTTTCGGGTCAAAATTAGGGTTTGGGTCAAATTTAGGTTTAGGGTCAAAATTAGGGTTCATGGTTTGAATTAGGGTTTTGAGTTTAAAATAGGGTTTTGGGTCAAAAATGGGGTTGGTAAATATGGTTTTTGAATTGGTTTGGTTAATTATTGTTTTGGGTCAATTGGTTTGGATCTTTGGGTTAAAATTAGGGTTTTGGGTCAAATTTAGGGTTTGGGTCAAATTATTTTTTAGGTTTTGAGTTAAATTTAGGGTTTGGGTCAAAATGTTTTGGTTAATTTTTAATTAGTTTGGGTGGTTTTGGTTAAATTTAGAGTTTAGGGTCAAATTTTGGCTTTAGGGTTAAATTATGGTTTTGAGTTAAAAATAGGGTTTTGGGACAAAAATAAGGTTAGAATTAAGGTTTTGGGACTAAATTATTAGGGTTAGAATTAGGGTTTTGGGTCAAAATTTGGTTTGGGTAAAAATAGGTCAAAATTTGTTTTGGGTCCAAAATAGGGTTTTGGGTCAAAACTAGGGTTCGGGGTTTGAATTAGGGTTTTGACTAAAAATAGGGTTTTCGATCTAAATTAGGGTTAGAATTAGGGTTTTGGGTCACAATTACGCTTTGGTTAAAATTATGGGTCAAATTTAGGTTTAGGGTTTGAATTTGGGTTAAGAGTTATTATAGGCTTTTTGGTCAAAAATAGGGTTCGAATAAGGGTTTTGGGTTAAAATTAGGGTTTTGGGTCAAAAGTAGGTTTAGGGTTTGAATTAGGGTTTTGACTAAAAATAGGGTTTTCGATCTAAATTAGGGTTAGAATTAGGGTTTTGGGTCAAAATTATGTTGGGTCAAATTTAGGGTTTAGGGTTCGAATTAGGGTTTTGAGTTATTATAGGCTTTTGGGTCAAAAATAGGGTTCGAATTAGGGTTTTGGGTTAAAATAAGGGTTTTGGGTCATTATTAGGGTTAGGGTGAAAATTAGGTTTTGTGGTTTGAATTAGGGTTTTGAGTTTAAAATAGGGTTTAGGGTCAAAATTGGGGTTCTGGGTCAAAATTTCGGTTTTGGGTCCAAAATTGGGTTTTGGGTTAAAATTAATGTTCGGGGTTAGAATTAGGGTTTTGGGTCAAAATTACGGCTTTTGGGTAAAATAAGGGTTCTGGGTCAAATTTAGGGTTTAGGGGCAAAATTTAGGTTTTTGTGTTTGAATTTGGGTTGAGTTAAAAATAGGGTTTTCGGACATAAAAAGGGTTGGAATTAGGGTTTTGGCTCTAAATTAGGATTTTGGGTCAAATTTTGGGTTTTGGTTAAAAATAAGGGTTTTGGGTCTAAATTAAGGCTTTGGGACCAAATTTAGGTTTAGGGTGAGAATTAGGGTTTTGAGTTAAAAATAGGGTTTGGGGAAAAAAATAGGGTTAGAATTAGGGTTTTGGGTCTAAACTAGGGTTAGAAATAGGGTTTTGGTCAAATTTAAGGTTTGGGTTTTGACATAAAAAGGATTTCCGGACAAAATTAGGGTTAGAATTAGGGTTTTGGGTCTAAATTAGGTTTAGAATTAGGGTTTTGGGTCTAAATTAGGTTTAGAATTAGGGTTTGGGTCAAATTTAGGGTTTAGGGTCAAAATTAGGGTTTAGGGTAAAAATTAGGGTTTAGGGTTTAAATTAGGGTTTTAGGTCACAATTAGGGTTTTGGGTCAGAATTAGGGCTTTGGGACAAAATTAGTTTTTACGGTTGAGTTAAAAATAGGGTTTTGGGTCAAAAATAGGGTTTCGGGTCAAAATTAGGGTTTTGGGTCAAATTTAGGGTTTAGGGTTTGAATTAGGGTTTTGAGTTTAAAATAGGGTTTTGGGTCAAAAATAGGGTTCGAATTAGGGTTTTGGATCATAATTAGGGTTTTGGGTCAAAATTAGGGTTCTGGGTCAAATTTAGGGTTTAGGGTCAAAATTAGGGTTTATGGTTTGAATTAGGGTTTTGAGTTTAAAATAGGGTTTTGGGTCAAAAATTGGGTTCGAAATAGGGTTTCGGATCAGAATTACGGTTTTGGGTCAATCGGCTTTGGGTTAAAATTAGGGTTCTGGGTCAAATTTACGGTTCTGGGTTAAATTTAGGGTTTAGGGTCAAAATTTATAGTTTTGGGTTAAAATTAGGGTTTCGGGTGGGTTCTGGGTTAAATTTAGAGTTTAGGGTCAAATTTTGGGTTTAGGGTTTGAATTATGGTTTTGAGTTAAAAATAGGGTTTTGGGACAAAAATAAGGTTAGAATTAAGGTTTTGGGTGTAAATTAGCGTTAGGATTAGGGTTTTGGGTCAAAATTTGGGGTTTGGGTCAAAATTAAGGTTTCGGGTTGAGTTAAAAATAGTGTTTTGGGACAAAAATTGGGTTTCGGGTCAAAATTAGGGTACTTGGTTAAATTTAGGGTTTAGGGTATGAATTAGGGTTTTGAGTTTAAAACAGGGTTTTGGGTCAAAAATAGGGTTCGAATTAGGGTTTTGGATCAGAATTAGGGTTTTGGGTCAAAATTAGGGTTGTGTCAAATTTAGGGTTTAGGGTCAAAATTAGGGTTTATGGTTTGAATTAGGGTTTTGAGTTTAAAATAGGGTTTTGGGTCAAAAACTGGGTTCGAAATAGGGTTTCGGATCAGAATTACGGTTTTGGGTCAATCCGCTTTGGGTTAAAATTAGGGTTCTGGGTCAAATTTACGGTTCTGGGTTAAATTTAGGGTTTAGGGTCAAAATTTACTGTTTTGGGTTAAAATTAGGGTTTCGGGTGGGTTCTGGGTTAAATTTAGAGTTTAGGGTCAAATTTTGGCTTTAGGGTTTGAATTATGGTTTTGAGTTAAAAATAGGGTTTTGGGACAAAAATAAGGTTAGAATTAAGGTTTTGGGACTAAATTAGCGTTAGGATTAGGGTTTTGGGTCAAAATTTGGTTTTTGGGTCAAAATTAAGGATTTGGGTCAAAAATTCGGTTTTGGGTCCAAAATAGGGTTTTGGGTCAAAACTAGGGTTCAGGGTTTGAATTAGGGTTTTGACTAAAAAATAGGGTTTTCGATCTAAATTAGGGTTAGAATTAGGGTTTTGGGTCACAATTAGCGCTTTTGGTTAAAATTAGGCTTCTGGGTCAAATTTAGGTTTAGGGTTTGAATTTGGGTTAAGAGTTATTATAGGCTTTTTGGTCAAAAATAGGGTTCGAATAAGGGTTTTGGGTTAAAATTAGGGTTTTGGGTCAAAACTAGGGTTTAGGGTTTGAATTAGGGTTTTGACTAAAAAATAGGGTTTTCGATCTAAATTAGGGTTAGAATTAGGGTTTTGGGTCAAAATTAGCGCTTTTGGTTAAAATTAGGCTTCTGGGTCAAATTTAGGGTTTAGGGTTTGAATTAGGGTTAAGAGTTATTATAGGCTTTTGGGTCAAAAATAGGGTTCGAATTAGGGTTTTGGGTTAAAATAAGGGTTTTGGGTCAAAATTAGGGTTAGGGTGAAAATTAGGTTTTATGGTTTGAATTAGGGTTTTGAGTTTAAAATAGGGTTTAGGGTCAAAATTGGGGTTCTGGGTCAAAATTTCGGTTTTGGGTCCAAAATTGGGTTTTGGGTTAAAATTAATGTTCAGGGTTAGAATTAGGGTTTTGGGTCAAAATTACGGCTTTTGGGTAAAATAAGGGTTCTGGGTCAAATTTAGGGTTTAGGGGCAAAATTTAGGTTTCTGTGTTTGAATTTGGGTTTTGAGTTAAAAATAGGGTTTTCGGACATAAAAAGGGTTGGAATTAGGGTTTTGGGTCTAAATTAGGATTTTGGGTCAAATTTTGGGTTTTGGTTAAAAATAAGGGTTTGGGTCTAAATTAAGGCTTTGGGACCAATTTTAGGTTTAGGGTGAGAATTAGGGTTTTGAGTTAAAAATAGGGTTTGGGGAAAAAAATAGGGTTAGAATTAGGGTTTTGGGTCTAAACTAGGGTTAGAAATAGGGTTTTGGTCAAATTTAAGGTTTCGGGTTTTGACTTAAAAAAAGGATTTTCGAACAAAATTAGGGTTAGAATTAGGGTTTTGGGTCTAAATTAGGTTTAGAATTAGGGTTTTGGGTCTAAATTAGGTTTTGGGTCAAATTTAGGGTTTAGGGTCAAAATTAGGGTTTAGGGTAAAAATTAGGGTTTTGGGTTTGAATTAGGGTTTTAGGTCACAATTAGGGTTTTGGGTCAGAATTAGGGCTTTGGGACAAAATTAGTTTTTACGGTTGAGTTAAAAATAGGGTTTCGGGTCAAAAATAGGGTTTCGGGTCAAAATTAGGGTTTTGGGTCAAATTTAGGGTTTAGGGTTTGAATTAGGGTTTTGAGTTTAAAATAGGGTTTTGGGTCAAAAATAGGGTTCGAATTAGGGTTTTGGATCAGAATTAGGGTTTTGGGTCAAAATTAGGGTTCTGGGTCAAATTTAGGGTTTAGGGTCAAAATTAGGGTTCATGGTTTGAATTAGGGTTTTGAGTTTAAAATAGGGTTTTGGGTCAAAAATTGGGTTCGAAATAGGGTTTCGGATCAGAATTATCGTTTTGGGTCAATCGGCTTTGGGTTAAAATTAGGGTTCTGGGTCAAATTTAAGGTTCTGGGTTAAATTTAGGGTTTAGGGTCAAAATTTATAGTTTTGGGTTAAAATTAGGGTTTCGGGTGGGTTCTGGGTTAAATTTAGAGTTTAGGGTCAAATTTTGGGTTTAGGGTTTGAATTATGGTTTTGAGTTAAAAATAGGGTTTTGGGACAAAAATAAGGTTAGAATTAAGGTTGTGGGTGTAAATTAGCGTTAGGATTAGGGTTTTGGGTCAAAATTTGGGTTTTGGGTCAAAATTAAGGTTTCGGGTTGAGTTAAAAATACTGTTATGGGACAAAAATTGGGTTTCAGGTCAAAATTAGGGTTCCGGGTCAAATTTAGGGTTTAGGGTTTGAATTAGGGTTTTGAGTTTAAAACAGGGTTTTGGGTCAAAAATAGGGTTCGAATTAGGGTTTTGGATCGAATTAGGGTTTTGGGTCAAAATTAGGGTTGGTCAAATTTAGGTTTAGGGTCAAAATTAGGGTTTATGGTTTGAATTAGGGTTTTGAGTTTAAAATAGGGTTTTGGGTCAAAACGGGTTAAATAGGGTTTGGATCGAATTACGGTTTTGGGTCAATCCGCTTGGGTTAAAATTAGGTTCTGGGTCAAATTTACTGGTTAAATTTAGGGTTTAGGGTCAAAATTTAGTTTTGGGTTAAAATTAGGGTTTGGTGGGTCCGGGTTAAATTTAGAGTTTAGGGTCAAATTTTGGCTTTAGGGTTTGAATTATGGTTTTGAGTTAAAAATAGGGTTTTGGGACAAAATTAAGGTTTGAATTAAGGTTTTGGGACTAAATTAGCGTTAGGATTAGGGTTTTGGGTCAAAATTTGGTTTTGGGTCAAAATTACGTATTTTGGGTCAAAAATTCGGTTTTGGGTCCAAAATAGGGTTTTGGGTCAAAACTAGGGTTCAGGGTTTGAATTAGGGTTTTGACTAAAAAATAGGGTTTTCGATCTAAATTAGGGTTAGAATTAGGGTTTTGGGTCACAATTAGCGCTTTTGGTTAAAATTAGGCTTCTGGGTCAAATTTAGGTTTAGGGTTTGAATTTGGGTTAAGAGTTATTATAGGCTTTTTGGTCAAAAATAGGGTTCGAATAAGGGTTTTGGGTTAAAATTAGGGTTTTGGGTCAAAACTAGGGTTTAGGGTTTGAATTAGGGTTTTCGATCTAAATTAGGGTTAGAATTAGGGTTTTGGGTCAAAATTAGCGCTTTTGGTTAAAATTAGGCTTCTGGGTCAAATTTAGGGTTTAGGGTTTGAATTAGGGTTAAGAGTTATTATAGGCTTTTGGGTCAAAAATAGGGTTCGAATTAGGGTTTTGGGTTAAAATAAGGGTTTTGGGTCAAAATTAGGGTTAGGGTGAAAATTAGGTTTTATGGTTTGAATTAGGGTTTTGAGTTTAAAATAGGGTTTAGGGTCAAAATTGGGGTTCTGGGTCAAAATTTCGGTTTTGGGTCCAAAATTGGGTTTTGGGTTAAAATTAATGTTCAGGGTTAGAATTAGGGTGTTGGGGAAAAATTACGGCTTTTGCGTAAAATAGGGTTTTGGGTCAAATTTAGGGTTTAGGGGCAAAATTTAGGTTTTTGTGTTTGAATTTGGGTTTTGAGTTAAAAATAGGGTTTTCGGACATAAAAAGGGTTGGAATTAGGGTTTTGGCTCTAAATTAGGATTTTGGGTCAAATTTTGGGTTTTGGTTAAAAATAAGGGTTTTGGGTCTAAATTAAGGCTTTGGGACCAAATTTAGGTTTAGGGTGAGAATTAGGGTTTTGAGTTAAAAATAGGGTTTGGGAAAAAAATAGGGTTAGAATTAGGGTTTTGGGTCTAAACTAGGGTTAGAAATAGGGTTTTGGTCAAATTTAAGGTTTCGGGTTTTGACATAAAAAAAGGATTTCCGGACAAAATTAGGGTTTTGGGTCTAAATTAGGTTTAGAATTAGGGTTTTGGGTCTAAATTAGGTTTAGAATTAGGGTTTGGGTCAAATTTAGGGTTTAGGGTCAAAATTAGGGTTTAGGGTAAAAATTAGGGTTTAGGGTTTAAATTAGGGTTTTAGGTCACAATTAGGGTTTTGGGTCATAATTAGGGCTTTGGGACAAAATTAGTTTTTACGGTTGAGTTAAAAATAGGGTTTCGGGTCAAAAATAGGGTTTCGGGTCAAAATTAGGGTTTTGGGTCAAATTTAGGGTTTAGGGTTTGAATTAGGGTTTTGAGTTTAAAATAGGGTTTTGGGTCAAAAATAGGGTTCGAATTAGGGTTTTGGATCAGAATTAGGGTTTTGGGTCAAAATTAGGGTTCTGGGTCAAATTTAGGGTTTAGGGTCAAAATTAGGGTTTATGGTTTGAATTAGGGTTTTGAGTTTAAAATAGGGTTTTGGGTCAAAAATTGGGTTCGAAATAGGGTTTCGGATCAGAATTACGGTTTTGGGTCAATCGGCTTTGGGTTAAAATTAGGGTTCTGGGTCAAATTTACGGTTCTGGGTTAAATTTAGGGTTTAGGGTCAAAATTTATAGTTTTGGGTTAAAATTAGGGTTTCGGGTGGGTTCTGGGTTAAATTTAGAGTTTAGGGTCAAATTTTGGGTTTAGGGTTTGAATTATGGTTGAGTTAAAAATAGGGTTTTGGGACAAAAATAAGGTTAGAATTAAGGTTGTGGGTGTAAATTAGCGTTAGGATTAGGGTTTTGGGTCAAAATTTGGGGTTTGGGTCAAAATTAAGGTTTCGGGTTGAGTTAAAAATAGTGTTTTGGGACAAAAATTGGGTTTTGGGTCAAAATTAGGGTTCTTGGTCAAATTTAGGGTTTAGGGTATGAATTAGGGTTTTGAGTTTAAAACATGGTTTTGGGTCAAAAATAGGGTTCGAATTAGGGTTTTGGATCAGAATTAGGGTTTTGGGTCAAAATTAGGGTTGTGTTAAATTTAGGGTTTAGGGTCAAAATTAGGGTTTGTGGTTTGAATTAGGGTTTTGAGTTTAAAATAGGGTTTTGGGTCAAAACGGGTTCGAAATAGGGTTTGATCATTAAGGTTTTGGGTCAATCCTTTGGGTTAAAATTAGGGTTCTGGGTCAAATTTACGGTTGGGTTAAATTTAGGTTTAGGGTCAAAATTTAGGGTTTTGGGTTAAAATTAGGGTTTCGGTGGGTTATGGGTTTAATTTAGAGTTTAGTGTCAAATTTTGGCTTTAGGGTTTGAATTATGGTTTTGAGTTAAAAATAGGGTTTTGGGACAAAAATAAGGTTAGAATTAAGGTTTTGGGACTAAATTAGCGTTAGGATTAGGGTTTTGGGTCAAAATTTGGTTTTTGGGTCAAAATTAAGGATTTGGGTCAAAAATTCGATTTTGGGTCCAAAATAGGGTTTTGGGTCAAAACTAGGGGTCAGGGTTTGAATTAGGGTTTTGACTAAAAAATAGGGTTTTCGATCTAAATTAGGGTTAGAATTAGGGTTTTGGGTCACAATTAGCGCTTTTGGTTAAAATTAGGCTTCTGGGTCAAATTTAGGTTTAGGGTTTGAATTTGGGTTAAGAGTTATTATAGGCTTTTTGGTCAAAAATAGGGTTCGAATAAGGGTTTTGGGTTAAAATTAGGGTTTTGGGTCAAAACTAGGGTTTAGGGTTTGAATTAGGGTTTTGACTAAAAAATAGGGTTTTCGATCTAAATTAGAGTTAGAATTAGGGTTTTGGGTCAAAATTAGCGCTTTTGGTTAAAATTAGGCTTCTGGGTCAAATTTAGGGTTTAGGGTTTGAATTAGGGTTAAGAGTTATTATAGGCTTTTGGGTCAAAAATAGGGTTCGAATTAGGGTTTTGGGTTAAAATAAGGGTTTTGGGTCAAAATTAGGGTTAGGGTGAAAATTAGGTTTTATGGTTTGAATTAGGGTTTTACGTTTAAAATAGGGTTTAGGGTCAAAATTGGGGTTTTGGGTCAAAATTTCGGTTTTGGGTCCAAAATTGGGTTTTGGGTTAAAATTAATGTTCAGGGTTAGAATTAGGGTTTTGGGTCAAAATTTCGGCTTTTGGGTAAAATAAGGGTTCTGGGTCAAATTTAGGGTTTAGGGGCAAAATTTAGGTTTCTGTGTTTGAATTTGGGTTTTGAGTTAAAAATAGGGTTTTCGGACATAAAAAGGGTTGGAATTAGGGTTTTGGCTCTAAATTAGGATTTTGGGTCAAATTTTGGGTTTTGGTTAAAAATAAGGGTTTTGGGTCTAAATTAAGGCTTTGGGACCAAATTTAGGTTTAGGGTGAGAATTAGGGTTTTGAGTTAAAAATAGGGTTTGGGAAAAAAATAGGGTTAGAATTAGGGTTTTGGGTCTAAACTAGGGTTAGAAATAGGGTTTTGGTCAAATTTAAGGTTTCGGGTTTTGATAAAAAAGGATTTCGGACAAAATTAGGTTAAATTAGGGTTTTGGGTCAAATTAGGTTTAGAATTAGGTTTTTAAATTAGGTTTAGAATTAGGGTTTGGGAATTAGGGTTTTGGGTCAAAATTAGGTTTGGGTCAAAATTAGGGTTTTGGGTCAAAATTAGGGTTTAGGGTTAAAATTACGGTTAAGGATAAATATTAGTGTTTAAATAAGGGTTTTGGGTCAAAATTAGGGTTTTGGGTAAAAATAGGTGGGTCAAATTAGGGTTTGGGTCAAAATTAGGTTTTTGGTTTGAATAGGGTTTTGAGTTAAAAATAGGGTTTTGGGTCAAAAATAGGGTTGTTAGGTTGGATTAGTTGGTCAAATTTAGGGTTTGGGTCAAAATTAGGGTTTAGGGTTTGAATTAGGGTTTTGAGTTTAAAATAGGGTTTTGGGTCAAAAATAGGGTTGAATTAGGGTTTTGGATTAAAATTAGGGTTTTAGGTTTGGGTTAAAATTAGGGGGGTCAAATTTATAGGTTTGGGTCAAAATTAGGTTTAGGGTTTAAAATTAGGGTTTTAGGTCAAAATTAGGGTTTGAATTAGGTTTAATTTAAAATTAGGTTTTTCAAAAATTAGGTTTTGGGTCAAATTAGGGTTTAGGGTCAAAATTTTAGGTTTAGGGTTAAAATTAGGGTTTTGGGGTCAAATTAGGGTTTAGGTTAAAATTTAGGGTTTAGGGTCAAAATTTAATAGTTTTTTTTTGGGTTAAAATTAGGGTTTGGGTGGGTTTTGGTCAAAATTTAGGGTTTAGGGTCAAATTTTGGGTTTAGGTTTGAATTATGGTTTTGAGTTAAAAATAGGGTTTTGGGACAAAAATAAGGTTAGAATTAAGGTTTTGGGTGTAAATTAGGGTTAGATTAGGGTTTTGGTCAAATTTAGGGTTTAGGGTCAAAATTAGGGTTTAGTTGAATAGGTTGAGTTAAAAATAGGTTTTGGGACAAAAATGGGTTTTTCAAAATTAGGGTACTTGGTCAAAATTAGGTTTAGGGAAATAATTAAATTAGGGTTTGAGTCAAAAGTTTTAGGGTCAAAATTAGGGTTTTCAATAGTTTTGGGTCAAAATTAGGGTTTAAATTAGGGTTTGGGTCAAATTTAGGTTTAGGGTCAAATTTAGGGTTTATGGTTTGAATTAGGGTTTTGGATAGTTTAAAATAGGGTTTTGGGTCAAAAGGGTTGAAATAGGGTTTTGGGTCAAATTAGGGTTTTGGGTCAAAATAGTTTTGGGTTAAAAATTAGGTTTTGGGTCAAATTTACGGTCTGGTTAAATTTAGGTTTAGGGTCAAATGAAATTAGGTTTTGGGTCAAAATTAGGTTTTGGGTTAGGTTAAATTTAGAGTTTAGGGTCAAATTTTGGCTTTAGGGTTTGAATTATGGTTTTGAGTTAAAAATAGGGTTTTGGGACAAAATAAGGTTAGAATTAAGGTTTTGGGACTAAATTAGCGTTAGGATTTGGTTTTGGGTCAAAAATTGGTTTTGGGTCAATTGTTTTGGGTCCAAAATAGGGTTTTGGGTCAAAACTAGGGTTTAGGGTTTGAATTAGGGTTTTGAGTTAAAAATAGGGTTTTCGATCTAAATTAGGGTTAGAATTAGGGTTTTGGGTCACAATTAGCGTTTTGGTTAAAATTAGGCTCCGGGTCAAATTTAGGTTTAGGGTTTGAATTTGGGTTAAGAGTTATTATAGGCTTTTTGGTCAAAAATAGGGTTCGAATAAGGGTTTTGGGTTAAAATTAGGGTTTTGGGTCAAAACTAGGGTATAGGGTTTGAATTAGGGTTTTGACTAAAAAATAGGGTTTTCGATCTAAATTAGGGTTAGAATTAGGGTTTTGGGTCAAAATTAGCGCTTTTGGTTAAAATTAGGCTCCGGGTCAAATTTAGGGTTTAGGGTTTGAATTAGGGTTAAGAGTTATTATAGGCTTTTGGGTCAAAAATAGGGTTTGAATTAGGGTTTTGGGTTAAAATAAGGGTTTTGGGTCAAAATTAGGGTTAGGGTCAAAATTAGGTTTTATGGTTTGAATTAGGGTTTTGAGTTTAAAATAGGGTTTAGGGTCAAAATTGGGGTTCGGGTCAAAATTTGGTTTTGGGTCCAAAATTGGGTTTTGGGTTAAAATTAATGTTCAGGGTTAGAATTAGGGTTTTGGGTCAAAATTACGGCTTTTGGGTAAAATAAGGGTTCTGGGTCAAATTTAGGGTTTAGGGGCAAAATTTAGGTTTTTGTGTTTGAATTTGGGTTTTGAGTTAAAAATAGGGTTTTCGGACATAAAAAGGGTTGGAATTAGGGTTTTGGGTCTAAATTAGCATTTTTGGTCAAAATTTGGGTTTTGGTTAAAAATAAGGGTTTGGGTCTAAATTAAGGCTTTGGGACCAATTTTAGGTTTAGGGTGAGAATTAGGGTTTTGAGTTAAAAATAGGGTTTGGGGAAAAAAATAGGGTTAGAATTAGGGTTTTGGGTCTAAACTAGGGTTAGAAATAGGGTTTTGGTCAAATTTAAGGTTTCGGATTTTGACTTAAAAAAAGGATTTTCGAACAAAATTAGGGTTTGTCTATTAGTTTAATTAGGTTTGGGTCCAAATTAGGTTTAGAATTAGGTTTTGGGTCAAATTTAGGTTTAGGTCAAAATTAGGTTTAGGTAAATTAGGTTTTGGGTTTTAATTAGGGTTTTAGGTCACAATTAGGGTTTTGGGTCAATTAGGGTTTGGGACAAAATTAGTTTTTACATTGAGTTAAAAATAGGGTTTTGGTCAAAAATAGGGTTTTGGTCAAAATTAGGTTTTGGGTCAAATTTAGGGTTTAGGGTTTGAATTAGGGTTTTGAGTTTAAAATAGGGTTTTGGGTCAAAAATAGGGTTCAAATTAGGGTTTTGGATCATAATTAGGGTTTTGGGTCAAAATTAGGGTACTGGGTCAAAATTAGGGTTTAGGGTCAAAATTAGGGTTTATGGTTTGAATTAGGGTTTTGAGTTTAAAATAGGGTTTTGGATCAAAAATTGGGTTCGAAATAGGGTTTTGGATCAGAATTACGGTTTTGGGTCAATATGCTTTGGGTTAAAATTAGGGTACTAGGTCAAATTTACGGTTCTGGGTTAAATTTAGGTTTTAGGGTCAATATTTAGGGTTCTGGGTTAAAATTAGGGTTTCGGGTGGGTTCTGGGTTAAATTTAGAGTTTAGGGTCAAATTTTGGGTTTAGGGTTTGAATTATGGTTTCGAGTTAAAAATAGGGTTTGGGGACAAAAATAAGGTTAAAATTAAGGTTTTGGGTGTAAATTAGCTTTAGGATTAGGGTTTTGGGTCAATATTATGGGGTTTGGGTCAAAATTAAGGTTTGGTTGAGTTAAAAATAGGTTTGGGACAAATTGGTTTGGTCAAAATTAGGTTCTGGTCAAATTTAGGTTTAGGGATGAATTAGGGTTTGAGTTTAAAACAGGTTTTGGGTCAAAATAGGTTCGAATTAGGGTTTTGGATCGAATTAGGGTTTTGGGTCAAAATTAGGGTTGTGTTAAATTTAGGTTTAGGGTCAAAATTAGGGTTTATGGTTTGAATTAGGGTTTTGAGTTTAAAATAGGGTTTTGGGTCAAAACGGGTTGAAATAGGGTTTCGGATCGAATTCGTTTTGGGTCAATCGCTTGGGTTAAAATTAGGTTTGGGTCAAATTTTTGGTTAAATTTAGGGTTTAGGGTCAAAATTTATGTTTTGGGTTAAAATTAGGTTTCGGTGGGTTTGGGTTAAATTTAGAGTTTAGGGTCAAATTTTGGCTTTAGGGTTTGAATTATGGTTTTGAGTTAAAAATAGGGTTTTGGGACAAAAATAAGGTTAGAATTAAGGTTTTGGGACTAAATTAGCGTTAGGATTAGGGTTTTGGGTCAAAATTTGGTTTTGGGTCATTAGATTTGGTCAATTTTTGGGTCCAAATAGGTTTTGGGTCAAAACTAGGGTTCAGGTTTGAATTAGGGTTTTGACTAAAAAATAGGGTTTTCGATCTAAATTAGGGTTAGAATTAGGGTTTTGGGTCACAATTAGCGCTTTTGGTTAAAATTAGGCTAGTGGGTCAGATTTCGGTTTAGGTAGTGAATTTGGTTTAAGAGTTATTATAGGCTTTTGGTCAAAAATAGGGTTCGAATAAGGGTTTTGGGTTAAAATTAGGGTTTTGGGTCAAAACTAGGGTTTAGGGTTTGAATTAGGGTTTTGACTAAAAAATAGGGTTTTCGATCTAAATTAGGGTTAGAATTAGGGTTTTGGGTCAAAATTAGCGCTTTTGGTTAAAATTAGGCTTCTGGGTCAAATTTAGGGTTTAGGGTTTGAATTAGGGTTAAGAGTTATTATAGGCTTTTGGGTCAAAAATAGGGTTCGAATTAGGGTTTTGGGTTAAAATAAGGGTTTTGGGTCAAAATTAGGGTTAGGGTGAAAATTAGGTTTTATGGTTTGAATTAGGGTTTTGAGTTTAAAATAGGGTTTAGGGTCAAAATTGGGGTTCTGGGTCAAAATTTCGGTTTTGGGTCCAAAATTGGGTTTTGGGTTAAAATTAATGTTCAGGGTTAGAATTAGGGTTTTGGGTCAAAATTACGGCTTTTGGGTAAAATAAGGGTTCTGGGTCAAATTTAGGGTTTAGGGGCAAAATTTAGGTTTTTGTGTTTGAATTTGGGTTTTGAGTTAAAAATAGGGTTTTCGGACATAAAAAGGGTTGGAATTAGGGTTTTGGGTCTAAATTAGGATTTTGGGTCAAATTTTGGGTTTTGGTTAAAAATAAGGGTTTTGGGTCTAAATTAAGGCTTTGGGACCAAATTTAGGTTTAGGGTGAGAATTAGGGTTTTGAGTTAAAAATAGGGTTTGGGAAAAAAATAGGGTTAGAATTAGGGTTTTGGGTCTAAACTAGGGTTAGAAATAGGGTTTTGGTCAAATTTAAGGTTTCGGGTTTTGACATAAAAAAAGGATTTCCGGACAAAATTAGGGTTAGAATTAGGGTTTTGGGTCTAAATTAGGTTTAGAATTAGGGTTTTCGGTCTAAATTAGGTTTAGAATTAGGGTTTGGGTCAAATTTAGGGTTTAGGGTCAAAATTAGGGTTGAGGGTAAAAATTAGGGTTTAGGGTTTAAATTAGGGTTTTAGGTCACAATTAGGGTTTTGGGTCAGAATTAGGGCTTTGGGACAAAATTAGTTTTTACGGTTGAGTTAAAAATAGGGTTTTGGGTCAAAAATAGGGTTTCGGGTCAAAATTAGGGTTTTGGGTCAAATTTAGGGTTTAGGGTTTGAATTAGGGTTTTGAGTTTAAAATAGGGTTTTGGGTCAAAAATAGGGTTCGAATTAGGGTTTTGGATCAGAATTAGGGTTTTGGGTCAAAATTAGGGTTCTGGGTCAAATTTAGGGTTTAGGGTCAAAATTAGGGTTCATGGTTTGAATTAGGGTTTTGAGTTTAAAATAGGGTTTTGGGTCAAAAATTGGGTTCGAAATAGGGTTTCGGATCAGAATTATCGTTTTGGGTCAATCGGCTTTGGGTTAAAATTAGGGTTCTGGGTCAAATTTAAGGTTCTGGGTTAAATTTAGGGTTTAGGGTCAAAATTTATAGTTTTGGGTTAAAATTAGGGTTTCGGGTGGGTTCTGGGTTAAATTTAGAGTTTAGGGTCAAATTTTGGGTTTACGGTTTGAATTATGGTTTTGAGTTAAAAATAGGGTTTTGGGACAAAAATAAGGTTAGAATTAAGGTTGTGGGTGTAAATTAGCGTTAGGATTAGGGTTTTGGGTCAAAATTTGGGGTTTGGGTCAAAATTAAGGTTTCGGGTTGAGTTAAAAATAGTGTTTTGGGACAAAAATTGGGTTTCGGGTCAAAATTAGGGTACTTGGTTAAATTTAGGGTTTAGGGTATGAATTAGGGTTTTGAGTTTAAAACAGGGTTTTGGGTCAAAAATAGGGTTCGAATTAGGGTTTTGGATCAGAATTAGGGTTTTGGGTCAAAATTAGGGTTGTGTCAAATTTAGGGTTTAGGGTCAAAATTAGGGTTTATGGTTTGAATTAGGGTTTTGAGTTTAAAATAGGGTTTTGGGTCAAAAACTGGGTTCGAAATAGGGTTTCGGATCAGAATTACGGTTTTGGGTCAATCCGCTTTGGGTTAAAATTAGGGTTCTGGGTCAAATTTACGGTTCTGGGTTAAATTTAGGGTTTAGGGTCAAAATTTACTGTTTTGGGTTAAAATTAGGGTTTCGGGTGGGTTCTGGGTTAAATTTAGAGTTTAGGGTCAAATTTTGGCTTTAGGGTTTGAATTATGGTTTTGAGTTAAAAATAGGGTTTTGGGACAAAAATAAGGTTAGAATTAAGGTTTTGGGACTAAATTAGCGTTAGGATTAGGGTTTTGGGTCAAAATTTGGTTTTTGGGTCAAAAATTCGATTTTGGGTCCAAAATAGGGTTTTGGGTCAAAACTAGGGTTCAGGGTTTGAATTAGGGTTTTGACTAAAAAATAGGGTTTTCGATCTAAATTAGGGTTAGAATTAGGGTTTTGGGTCACAATTAGCGCTTTTGGTTAAAATTAGGCTTCTGGGTCAAATTTAGGTTTAGGGTTTGAATTTGGGTTAAGAGTTATTATAGGCTTTTTGGTCAAAAATAGGGTTCGAATAAGGGTTTTGGGTTAAAATTAGGGTTTTGGGTCAAAACTAGGGTTTAGGGTTTGAATTAGGGTTTTGACTAAAAAATAGGGTTTTCGATCTAAATTAGGGTTAGAATTAGGGTTTTGGGTCAAAATTAGCGCTTTTGGTTAAAATTAGGCTCGGGTCAAATTTAGGGTTTAGGGTTTGAATTAGGGTTAAGAGTTATTATAGGCTTTTGGGTCAAAAATAGGGTTCGAATTAGGGTTTTGGGTTAAAATAAGGGTTTTGGGTCAAAATTAGGGTTAGGGTGAAAATTAGGTTTTATGGTTTGAATTAGGGTTTTGAGTTTAAAATAGGGTTTAGGGTCAAAATTGGGGTTCTGGGTCAAAATTTCGGTTTTGGGTCCAAAATTGGGTTTTGGGTTAAAATTAATGTTCAGGGTTAGAATTAGGGTTTTGGGTCAAAATTACGGCTTTTGGGTAAAATAAGGGTTCTGGGTCAAATTTAGGGTTTAGGGGCAAAATTTAGGTTTTTGTGTTTGAATTTGGGTTTTGAGTTAAAAATAGGGTTTTCGGACATAAAAAGGGTTGGAATTAGGGTTTTGGGTCTAAATTAGGATTTTGGGTCAAATTTTGGGTTTTGGTTAAAAATAAGGGTTTGGGTCTAAATTAAGGCTTTGGGACCAATTTTAGGTTTAGGGTGAGAATTAGGGTTTTGAGTTAAAAATAGGGTTTGGGAAAAAAATAGGGTTAGAATTAGGGTTTTGGGTCTAAACTAGGGTTAGAAATAGGGTTTTGGTCAAATTTAAGGTTTCGGTTTTGACTTAAAAAAAGGATTTTCGAACAAAATTATTTTGGGTCTAAATTAGGTTTAGAATTAGGGTTTTGGGTCTAAATTAGGTTTAGAATTAGGTTTGGGTCAAATTTAGGTTTAGGGTCAAAATTAGGGTTTAGGGTAAAATTAGGTTTTGGGTTTGAATTTAGGTTTTAGGTCACAATTATGGTTTTGGGTCAATTAGGGTTTTGGGACAAAATTAGTTTATAGGGTTGAGTTAAAAATAGGGTTTTGGGTCAAAAATATGGTTTAGGGTTAAAATTAGGGTTCTGGGTCAAATTTAGGGTTTAGGGTTTGAATTAGGGTTTTGAGTTTAAAATAGGGTTTTGGGTCAAAAATAGGGTTCGAATTAGGGTTTTGGATCAGAATTAGGGTTTTGGGTCAAAATTAGGGGTATGGGTCAAATTTAGGGTTTAGGGTCAAAATTAGGGTTCATGGTTTGAATTAGGGTTTTGAGTTTAAAATAGGGTTTTGGGTCAAAAATTGGGTTCGAAATATGGTTTGGATCGAATTACGTTTTGGGTCAATCGGCTTTGGGTTTAAATTAGGTGTCTGGGTCAAATTTAGGGTTCTGGGTTAAATTTAGGGTTTAGGGTCAAAATTTATAGTTTTGGGTTAAAATTAGGGTTTCGGGTGGGTTCTGGGTTAAATTTAGAGTTTAGGGTCAAATTTTGGGTTTAGGGTTTGAATTATGGTTTTGAGTTAAAAATAGGGTTTTGGGACAAAAATAAGGTTAGAATTAAGGTTGGGTGTAAATTAGCGTTAGGATTAGGGTTTTGGGTCAAAATTTGGGGTTTGGGTCAAAATTAAGGTTTGGGTTGAGTTAAAAATAGTGTTTTGGGACAAAAATTGGGTTTCGGGTCAAAATTAGGGTTCTTGGTCAAATTTAGGGTTTAGGGTATGAATTAGGGTTTTGAGTTTAAAACAGGGTTTTGGGTCAAAAATAGGGTTCGAATTAGGGTTTTGGATCAGAATTAGGGTTTTGGGTCAAAATTAGGGTTGTGTTAAATTTAGGGTTTAGGGTCAAAATTAGGGTTTATGGTTTGAATTAGGGTTTTGAGTTTAAAATAGGGTTTTGGGCCAAAAACTGGGTTCGAAATAGGGTTTCGGATCAGAATTACTGTTTTGGGTCAATCCGCTTTGGGTTAAAATTTAGGGTTTAGGGTCAAATTGGTTTAGGGTCAAAATTTAGGGTTTTGAGTTAAAATTAGGGTTTCGGGTGGGTTCTGGGTTAAATTTAGAGTTTAGGGTCAAATTTTGGCTTTAGGGTTTGAATTATGGTTTTGAGTTAAAAATAGGGTTTTGGGACAAAAATAAGGTTAGAATTAAGGTTTTGGGACTAAATTAGCGTTAGGATTAGGGTTTTGGGTCAAAATTTGGTTTTTGGGTCAAAATTAAGGATTTGGGTCAAAAATTAGGTTTTGGGTCCAAAATAGGGTTTTGGGTCAAAACTAGGGTGGGGTTTGAATTAGGGTTTTGACTAAAAAATAGGGTTTTCGATCTAAATTAGGGTTAGAATTAGGGTTTTGGGTCACAATTAGCGCTTTTGGTTAAAATTAGGCTTCTGGGTCAAATTTAGGTTTAGGGTTTGAATTTGGGTTAAGAGTTATTATAGGCTTTTGGTCAAAAATAGGGTTCGAATAAGGGTTTTGGGTTAAAATTAGGTTTTGGGTCAAAACTAGGGTTTAGGGTTTGAATTAGGGTTTTGACTAAAAAATAGGGTTTTCGATCTAAATTAGGGTTAGAATTAGGGTTTTGGGTCAAAATTAGCGCTTTTGGTTAAAATTAGGCTTCTGGGTCAAATTTAGGGTTTAGGGTTTGAATTAGGGTTAAGAGTTATTATAGGCTTTTGGGTCAAAAATAGGGTTCGAATTAGGGTTTTGGGTTAAAATAAGGGTTTTGGGTCAAAATTAGGGTTAGGGTGAAAATTAGGTTTTATGGTTTGAATTAGGGTTTTGCGTTTAAAATAGGGTTTAGGGTCAAAATTGGGGTTCTGGGTCAAAATTTCGGTTTTGGGTCCAAAATTGGGTTTTGGGTTAAAATTAATGTTCAGGGTTAGAATTAGGGTTTTGGGTCAAAATTACGGCTTTTGGGTAAAATAAGGGTTCTGGGTCAAATTTAGGGTTTAGGGGCAAAATTTAGGTTTCTGTGTTTGAATTTGGGTTTTGAGTTAAAAATAGGGTTTTCGGACATAAAAAGGGTTGGAATTAGGGTTTTGGCTCTAAATTAGGATTTTGGGTCAAATTTTGGGTTTTGGTTAAAAATAAGGGTTTTGGGTCTAAATTAAGGCTTTGGGACCAAATTTAGGTTTAGGGTGAGAATTAGGGTTTTGAGTTAAAAATAGGGTTTGGGAAAAAAATAGGGTTAGAATTAGGGTTTTGGGTCTAAACTAGGGTTAGAAATAGGGTTTTGGTCAAATTTAAGGTTTCGGGTTTTGACATAAAAAAAGGATTTCCGGACAAAATTAGGGTTAGAATTAGGGTTTTGGGTCTAAATTAGGTTTAGAATTAGGGTTTTGGGTCTAAATTAGGTTTAGAATTAGGGTTTGGGTCAAATTTAGGGTTTAGGGTCAAAATTAGGGTTTAGGGTTTAAATTAGGGTTTTAGGTCACAATTAGGGTTTTGGGTCAGAATTAGGGCTTTGGGACAAAATTAGTTTTTACGGTTGAGTTAAAAATAGGGTTTTGGGTCAAAAATAGGGTTTCGGGTCAAAATTAGGGTTTTGGGTCAAATTTAGGGTTTAGGGTTTGAATTAGGGTTTTGAGTTTAAAATAGGGTTTTGGGTCAAAAATAGGGTTCGAATTAGGGTTTTGGATCAGAATTAGGGTTTTGGGTCAAAATTAGGGGTATGGGTCAAATTTAGGGTTTAGGGTCAAAATTAGGGTTCATGGTTTGAATTAGGGTTTTGAGTTTAAAATAGGGTTTTGGGTCAAAAATTGGGTTCGAAATATGGTTTCGGATCAGAATTATTGTTTTGGGTCAATCGGCTTTGGGTTAAAATTAGGGTTCTGGGTCAAATTTAAGATTCTGGGTTAAATTTAGGGTTTAGGGTCAAAATTTATAGTTTTGGGTTAAAATTAGGGTTTCGGGTGGGTTCTGGGTTAAATTTAGAGTTTAGGGTCAAATTTTGGCTTTAGGGTTTGAATTATGGTTTTGAGTTAA
>CM061066.1:9104544-9151725 GCA_030762895.1 Sophora flavescens
ATTTTGGGTTTTGGTTAAAAATAAGGGTTTTGGGTCTAAATTAAGGCTTTGGGACCAAATTTAGGTTTAGGGTGAGAATTAGGGTTTTGAGTTAAAAATAGGGTTTGGGGAAAAAAGTAGGGTTAGAATTAGGGTTTTGGGTCTAAACTAGGGTTAGAAATAGGGTTTTGGTCAAATTTAAGGTTTCGGGTTTTGAGTTAAAAAAGGGGTTTTGGACAAAATTAGGTTTAGAATTAGGGTTTTGGGTCTAAATTAGGTTTAGAATTAGGTTTTGGGTCTAATTTAGGGTTTAGGGTAAAAATTAGGGTTTAGGGTAAAAATTAGGGTTTTTGGTTTGAATTAGGGTTTTAGGTCACAATTAGGGTTTGGGCTTTGGGACAAAATTAGTTTTTAGTGTTGAGTTAAAAATAGGGTTTTGGGTCAAAAATAGGGTTTGGTCAAAATTAGGGTTTGGGTCAAATTTAGGGTGTTAGGGTTTGAATTAGGGTTTTGGGTCAAAAATAGGGTTCGAATTAGGGTTTTGGATCAGAATTAGGGTTTTGGGTCAAAATTAGGGGTATGGGTCAAATTTAGGGTTTAGGGTCAAAATTAGGGTTTATGGTTTGAATTAGGGTTTTGAGTTAAAATAGGGTTTTGGGACAAAAATTGGGTTCGAAATAGGCTTTCGGATCGGAATTACGGTTTTGGGTCAATCGGCTTTGGGTTAAAATTAGGGTTCTGGGTCAAATTTAGGGTTCTGCGTTAAATTTAGGGTTTAGGGTCAAAATTTATGGTTTTGGGTTAAAATTAGGGTTTCGGGTGTGTTCTGGGTTAAATTTAGAGTTTAGGGTCAAATTTTGGGTTTAGGGTTTGAATTATGGTTTTGAGTTAAAAATAGGGTTTTGGGACAAAATTAGCGTTAGGATTAGGGTTTTGGGTCAAAATTTGGGTTTTGGGTCAAACTTAAGGATTTGGATCAAAAATTCGGTTTTGGGTCAAAACTAGGGTTCAGGGTTTGAATTAGGGTTTTGACTAAAAAATAGGGTTTTCGATCTAAATTAGGGTTAGAATTAGGGTTTTGGGTCACAATTAGCGCTTTTGGTTAAAATTAGGCTTCTGGGTCAAATTTAGGGTTTAGGGTTTGAATTTGGGTTAAGAGTTATTATAGGCTTTTTGGTCAAAAATAGGGTTCGAATAAGGGTTTTGGGTTAAAATTAGGGTTTTGGGTCAAAATTAGGGTTTAGGGTCAAAATTAGGTTTTATGGTTTGAATTAGGGTTTTGAGTTTAAAATAGGGTTTAGGGTCAAAATTGGGGTTCTGGGTCAAAATTTCGGTTTTGGGTCCAAAATTGGGTTTTGGGTTAAAATTAATGTTCAGGGTTAGAATTAGGGTTTTGGGTCAAAATTACGGCTTTTGGGTAAAATAAGGGTTCTGGGTCAAATTTAGGGTTTAGGGGCAAAATTTAGGTTTTTGGGTTTGAATTTGGGTTTTGAGTTAAAAATAGGGTTTTCGGACATAAAAAGGGTTGGAATTAGGGTTTTGGGTCTAAATTAGGGTTAGAATTAGGATTTTGGGTCAAATTTTGGGTTTTGGTTAAAAATAAGGGTTTTGGGTCTAAATTAAGGCTTTGGGACCAAATTTAGGTTTAGGGTGAGAATTAGGGTTTTGAGTTAAAAATAGGGTTTGGGGAAAAAAATAGGGTTAGAATTAGGGTTTTGGTTCTAAACTAGGGTTAGAAATAGGGCTTTGGGTCAAATTTAATGTTTCGGGTTTTGAGTTAAAAAAAGGATTTTCGGACAAAATTAGGGTTAGAATTAGGGTTTTGGGTCTAAATTAGGTTTAGAATTAGGTTTTGGGTCAAATTTAGGGTTTAGGGTCAAAATTAGGGTTTAGGGTTTGAATTAGGGTTTTAGGTCACAATTAGGGTTTTGGGTCAGAATTAGGGCTTTGGGACAAAATTAGTTTTTATGGTTGAGTTAAAAATAGGGTTTTGGGTCGAAATAGGGTTTCGACTCAAAATTAGGGTTCCGGGTCAAATTTAGGGTTTAGGGTTTGAATTATGGTTTAGATTAAAATATGGTTTTGGGTCAAAAATAGGGGTTCGAATTAGGGTTTTGGATCGAATTAGGGTTTTGTGTCAAAATTAGGGTTTATGGTTTGAATTAGGGTTTTGAGTTTAAAATAGGGTTTTGGGTCAAAATTGGGTTGAAATCGGGTTTCGGATCGAATTACGGTTTTGGGTCAATCGCTTTGGGTTAAAATTACGGTTTTGGGTCAAATTTACGGTTCATGGTTAAATTTAGGGTTTAGGGTCAAAATTTATAATTTTGGGTTAAAATTAGGGTTTCGGGTGGGTTCTGGGTTAAATTTAGAGTTTAGGGTCAAATTTTAGGTTTAGGGTTTGAATTATGGTTTTGAGTTAAAAATAGGGGTTTGGGACAAAAATAAGATTAGAATTAAGGTTTTGGGACTAAATTAGCGTTAGGATTAGGGTTTTGGGTCAAAATTAAGGATTTGGGTCCAAAATTCGATTTTGGGTCAAAACTAGGGTTCAGGGTTTGAATTAGGGTTTTGACTAAAAAATAGGGTTTTCGATCTAAATTAGGGTTAGAATTAGGGTTTTGGGTCAAAATTAGGGCTTTTGGTTAAAATTAGGCTTCTGGGTCAAATTTAGGGTTTAGGGTTTGAATTAGGGTTTAGAGTTAATATAGGCTTTTGGGTCAAAAATAGGGTTCGAATTAGGGTTTTGGGTTAAAATTAGGATTTAGGGTCAAAATTAGGTTTTATGGTTTGAATTAGGGTTTTGAGTTTAAAATAGGGTTATGGGTCAAAATTTCGGTTTTGGGTCCAAAATTGGGTTTTGGGTTAAAATTAGTGTTCAGGGTTTGAATTAGGGTTTTGACTAAAAAATAGGGTTTTGGCTCTAAATTAGGGTTAGAATTTGGGTTTTGGGTCAAAATTACGGTTTTTGGGTAAAATAAGGGTTCTGGGTCAAATTTAGGGTTTAGGGGCAAAATTTAGGTTTTTGGGTTTGAATTTGGGTTTTGAGTTAAAAATAGGGTTTTCAAACATAAAAAGGGTTGGAATTAGGGTTTTGGGTCTAAATTAGGGTTAGAATTAGGATTTTGGGTCAAATATTGGGTTTTGGTTAAAAATAAGGGTTTTGAGTCTAAATTAAGGCTTTGGGACCAAATTTAGGTTTAGGGTGAGAATTAGGGTTTTGAGTTAAAAATAGGGTTTGGGGAAAAAATAGGGTTAGAATTAGGGTTTTGGGTCTAAACTAGGGTTAGAAATAGGGTTTTGGGTCAAATTTAAGGTTTCGGGTTTTGAGTTAAAAATACGGTTTTCGGACAAAATTAGGGTTAGAATTAGGGTTTTGGGTCTAAATTAGGTTTAGAATTAGGTTTTGGGTCCAATTTAGGGTTTAGGGTCAAAATTATGGTTTAGATTCAAAATTAGGGTTTAGGGTTTGAATTAGGGTTTGAGGTCACAATTAGGGCTTTGGGACAAAATTAGTTTTTAGTGTTGAGTTGAAAATAGGGTTTTGGGTCAAAAATAGGGTTTCTGGTCAAAATTAGGGTTTAGGGTCAAATTTAGAGTTTAGGGTTTGAATTAGGGTTTTGCGTCAAAAATAGGGTTAGAATTAGGGTTTTGGGTTAGAATTAGGGTTTTGGGCCAAATTTAGGGTTTAGGATCAAAATTAGGGTTTGGGGTCAAAATTAGGATTTAGGGTTTGAATTAGGGTTTTGAGTTTGAAATAGGGTTTTGGGTCAAAAATAGGGTTCGAATCAGGGTTTTGGGTCAATAGGCTTTGGGTTAAAATTAGGGTTCTCTGTCAAATTTAGGGTTTAGGGGTCAAAATTTAGGGTTTTGGGTCAAAATTATGGTTCTGGGTTAAATTTAGGGTTTAGCATCTAAATTTGGGTTTAGGGTTTGAATTAGGGTATTGAGTTAAAAATAGGGTTTTGGGACATAATTAGGGTTAGAATTAAGGTTTTGGGACTAAATTAGCGTTAGGATTAGGGTTTTGGGTCAAAATTTGGGTTTTGGGTCAAACTTAAGGATTTGGATCAAAAATTCGGTTTTGGGTCAAAACTAGGGTTCAGGGTTTGAATTAGGGTTTTGACTAAAAAATAGGGTTTTCGATCTAAATTAGGGTTAGAATTAGGGTTTTGGGTCACAATTAGCGCTTTTGGTTAAAAATTAGGCTTCAAGGTCAAATTTAGGGTTTAGGGTTTGAATTTGGGTTAAGAGTTATTATAGGCTTTTTGGTCAAAAATAGGGTTCGAATTAGGGTTTTGGGTTAAAATTAGGGTTTTGGTTCAAAATTAGGGTTTAGGGTCAAAATTATGTTTTATGGTTTGAATTAGGGTTTTGAGTTTAAAATAGGGTTTAGGGTCAAAATTAGGGTTCTGGGTCAAAATTTTGATTTGGGTCCAAAATTTGGTTTTGGGTTAAAATTAATGTTCAGGGTTAGACTTGGGGTTTTTGGTCAAAATTACGGCTTTTGGGTAAAATAAGGGTTCTTGGTAAAATTTAGGGTTTAGTGGCAAAATTTAGGTTTTTGGGTTTGAATTTGGGTTTTGAGTTAAAAATAGGGTTTTCGGACATAAAAAGGGTTGGAATCAGGGTTTTGGGTCTAAATTAGGGTTAGAATTAGGATTTTGGGTCAAATTTTGGGTTTTGGTTAAAAATAAGGGGTTTGGGTCTAAATTAAGGCTTTGGGACCAAATTTAGGTTTAGGGTGAGAATTAGGGTTTTGAGTTAAAAATAGGGTTTGGGGAAAAAAATAGGGTTAGAATTAGGGTTTTGGTTCTAAACTAGGGTTAGAAATAGGGCTTTGGGTCAAATTTAATGTTTCGGGTTTTGAGTTAAAAAAAGGATTTTCGGACAAAATTAGGGTTAGAATTAGGGTTTTGGGTCTAAATTAGGTTTAGAATTAGGTTTTGGGTCAAATTTAGGGTTTAGGGTCAAAATTAGGGTTTAGGGTTTGAATTAGGGTTTTAGGTCACAATTAGGGTTTTGGGTCAGAATTAGGGCTTTGGGAAAAAATTAGTTTTTAGGGTTGAGTTAAAAATAGGGTTTTGGGTCAAAAATAGGATTTCGACTCAAATTTAGGGTTGGGTCAAATTTAGGGTTTAGGGTTTGAATTAGGGTTTGAGTCTAAAAGGTGAATTAGGGTTTTGGGTCAAAAATAGGGTTTTGGGTCAATTAGGGTTTTGGTTCAAATTTAGGGTTTAGTGTCAAAATTAGGGTTTATGGTTTGAATTAGGGTTTTGAGTTTAAAATAGGGTTTTGGGTCAAAATTGGGTTCGAAATCGGGTTTCGGATCAGAATTACGGTTTTGGGTCAATCGGCTTTGGGTTAAAATTAGGGTTCTAGGTCAAATTTACGGTTCATGGTTAAATTTAGGGTTTAGGGTCAAAATTTATAATTTTGGGTTAAAATTAGGGTTTCGGGTGGGTTCTGGGTTAAATTTAGAGTTTAGGGTCAAATTTTGGGTTTAGGATTTGAATTATGGTTTGGAGTTAAAAATAGGGGTTTGGGACAAAAATAAGATTAGAATTAAGGTTTTTGGACTAAATTAGCGTTAGGATTAGGGTTTTGGGTCAAAATTAAGGATTTGGGTCCAAAATTCGGTTTTGGGTCAAAACTAGGGTTCATGGTTTGAATTAGGGATTTGACTAAAAAATAGGGTTTTCGATCTAAATTAGGGTTAGAATTAGGGTTTTGGGTCACAATTAGCGCTTTTGGTTAAAATTAGGCTTCTGGGTCAAATTTAGGGTTTAGGGTTTGAATTTGGGTTAAGAGTTATTATAGGCTTTTGGGTCAAAAATAGGGTTCGAATTAGGGTTTTGGGTTAAAATTAGGGTTTTGGGTCAAAATTAGGATTTAGGGTCAAAATTAGGTTTTATGGTTTGAATTAGGGTTTTGAGTTTAAAATAGGGTTCTGTGTCAAAATTTCGATTTTGGGTCCAAAATTGGGTTTTGGGTTAAAATTAGTGTTTTTGGGTTGAATTAGGGTTTTGACTAAAAATAGGGTTTGGCTCTAAATTAGGGTTACAATTTGGGTTTTGGGTCAAAATTACAGCTTTTGGGTAAAATAAGGGTTCTAGGTCAAATTTAGGGTTTAGGGGCAAAATTTAGGCTTTTGGGTTTGATTTTGGGTTTTGAGTTAAAAATAGGGTTTTCGGACATAAAAAGGGTTGGAAATAGGGTTTTGGGTCTAAATTAGGGTTAGAATTAGGATTTTGAGTCAATTTTTGGGTTTTGGTTAAAAATAAGGGTTTTGGGTCTAAATTAAGGCTTAGGGAGCAAATTTAGGTTTAGGGTGAGAATTAGGGTTTTGAGTTAAAAATAGGGTTTGGGGAAAAAAATAGGGTTAGAATTAGGGTTTTGGGTCTAAACTAGGGTTAGAAATAGGGTTTTGGGTCAAATTTAAGGTTTCGGGTTTTGAGTTAAAAATAGGGTTTTCAGACAAAATTAGGGTTAGAATTAGGGTTTTGGGTCTAAATTAGGTTTAGAATTAGATTTTGGGTCAAATTTAGGGTTTAAGGTCAAAATTAGGGTTTAGGGTCAAAATTAGGGTTTAGGGTTTGAATTAGGGTTTGAGGTCAGAATTAGGGCTTTGGGACAAAATTAGTTTTTAGGGTTGAGTTAAAAATAGGGTTTTGGGTCAAAAATATGGTTTAGGGTTAAAATTAGGGTTCTGGGTCAAATTTAGGGTTTAGGGTTTGAATTAAGGTTTTGGGTCAAAAATAGGGTTCGAATTAGGGTTTTGGATCAGAATTAGGGTTCTGGGTCAAATTTAGGGCTTAGTGTCAAAATTAGGGTTTATGGTTGGAATTAGGGTTTTGAGTTTAAAATAGGGTTTTGGGTCAAAAATTGGGTTCGAAATAGGGTTTTGGATCAGAATTACGGTTTTGGGTCAATCGGCTTTGGGTTAAAATTAGGGTTCTGGGTCAAATTTAGGGTTTGGGTCAAAATTTAGGGTTTTGGGTTAAAATTAGGGTTTTGGGTGGGTTATGGGTTAAATTTAGAGTTTAGGGTCAAATTTTGGGTTTAGGGTTTGAATTATGGTTTTGAGTTAAAAATAGGGTTTTGGGACAAAAATAAGGTTAGAATTAAGGTTTTGGGACTAAATTAGCGTTAGGATTAGGGTTTTGGGTCAAAATTTGGGTTTTGGGTCAAACTTAAGGATTTGGATCAAAAATTCGGTTTTGGTCAAAACTAGGGTTCAGGGTTTGAATTAGGGTTTTGACTAAAAAATAGGGTTTTCGATCTAAATTAGGGTAAGAATTAGGGTTTTGGGTCACAATTAGCGCTTTTGGTTAAAATTAGGCTTCTGGGTCAAATTTAGGGTTTAGGGTTTGAATTTGGGTTAAGAGTTATTATAGGCTTTTGGGTCAAAAATAGGGTTCGAATTAGGGTTTTGGGTTAAAATTAGGGTTTTGGGTCAAAATTAGGATTTAGGGTCAAAATTAGGTTTTATGGTTTGAATTAGGGTTTTGAGTTTAAAATAGGGTTCTGTGTCAAAATTTCGATTTTGGGTCCAAAATTGGGTTTTGGGTTAAAATTAGTGTTCAGGGATTGAATTAGGGTTTTGACTAAAAAATAGGGTTTTGGCTCTAAATTAGGGTTACAATTTGGGTTTTGGGTCAAAATTACGGTTTTTGGGTAAAATAAGGGTTCTGGGTCAAATTTAGGGTTTAGGGGCAAAATTTAGGTTTTTGGGTTTGAATTTGGGTTTTGAGTTAAAAATAGGGTTTTCGGACATAAAAAGGTTTGGAATTAGGGTTTTGGGTCTAAATTAGGGTTAGAATTAGGATTTTGGGTCAAATTTTGGGTTTTGGTTAAAAATAAGGGTTTTGGGTCTAAATTAAGGCTTTGGGACCAAATTTAGGTTTAGGGTGAGAATTAGGGTTTTGAGTTAAAAATAGGGTTTGGGGAAAAAATAGGGTTAGAATTAGGGTTTTGGGTCTAAACTAGGGTTAGAAATAGGGTTTTGGGTCAAATTTAAGGTTTCGGGTTTTGAGTTAAAAATACGGTTTTCGGACAAAATTAGGGTTAGAATTAGGGTTTTGGGTCTAAATTAGGTTTAGAATTAGGTTTTGGGTCCAATTTAGGGTTTAGGGTCAAAATTATGGTTTAGATTCAAAATTAGGGTTTAGGGTTTGAATTAGGGTTTGAGGTCACAATTAGGGCTTTGGGACAAAATTAGTTTTTAGTGTTGAGTTCAAAATAGGGTTTTGGGTCAAAAATAGGGTTTCGGGTCAAAATTAGGGTTCTGGGTCAAATTTAGGGTTTAGGGTTTGAATTAGGGTTTTGGGTCAAAAATAGGGATCGAATTAGGGTTTTGGATCAGAATTAGGGTTTTGGGTCAAAATTAGGGTTCTGGGTCAAATTTAGGGTTTAGGGTCAAAATTAGGGTTTATGGTTTGAATTAGGGTTTTCAGTTTAAAATAGGGTTTTGGGTCAAAAGTTGGGTTCGAAATAGGGTTTTGGATCAGAATTACGGTTTTGGGTCAATCGGCTTTGGGTTAAAATTAGGGTTCTGGGTCAAATTTAGGGTTTAGGGTCAAAATTTAGGGTTTTGGGTTACAATTAGGGTTTCGGGTGGGTTATGGGTTAAATTTAGAGTTTAGGGTCAAATTTTGGGTTTAGGGTTTGAATTATGGTTTTGAGTTAAAAATAGGGTTTTGGGACAAAAATAAGGTTAGAATTAAGGTTTTGGGACTAAATTAGCGTTAGGATTAGGGTTTTGGGTCAAAATTTGGGTTTTGGGTCAAACTTAAGGATTTGGATCAAAAATTCGGTTTTGGTCAAAACTAGGGTTCAGGGTTTGAATTAGGGTTTTGACTAAAAAATAGGGTTTTCGATCTAAATTAGGGTTAGAATTAGGGTTTTGGGTCACAATTAGCGCTTTTGGTTAAAATTAGGCTTCTGGGTCAAATTTAGGGTTTAGGGTTTGAATTTGGGTTAAGAGTTATTATAGGCTTTTTGGTCAAAAATAGGGTTCGAATAAGGGTTTTGGGTTAAAATTAGGGTTTTGGGTCAAAATTAGGGTTTAGGGTCAAAATTAGGTTTTATGGTTTGAATTAGGGTTTTGAGTTTAAAATAGGGTTTAGGGTCAAAATTGGGGTTCTGGGTCAAAATTTCGGTTTTGGGTCCAAAATTGGGTTTTGGGTTAAAATTAATGTTCAGGGTTAGAATTAGGGTTTTGGGTCAAAATTACGGCTTTTGGGTAAAATAAGGGTTCTGGTTCAAATTTAGGGTTTAGGGGCAAAATTTAGGTTTTTGTGTTTGAATTTGGGTTTTGAGTTAAAAATAGGGTTTTCGGACATAAAAAGGGTTGGAATTAGGGTTTTGGGTCTAAATTAGGGTTAGAATTAGGATTTTGGGTCAAATTTTGGGTTTTGGTTAAAAATAAGGGTTTTGGGTCTAAATTAAGGCTTTGGGACCAAATTTAGGTTTAGGGTGAGAATTAGGGTTTTGAGTTAAAAATAGGGTTTGGGGAAAAAAAATAGGGTTAGAATTAGGGTTTTGGTTCTAAACTAGGGTTAGAAATAGGGCTTTGGGTCAAATTTAATGTTTCGGGTTTTGAGTTAAAAAAAGGATTTTCGGACAAAATTAGGGTTAGAATTAGGGTTTTGGGTCTAAATTAGGTTTAGAATTAGGTTTTGGGTCAAATTTAGGGTTTAGGGTCAAAATTAGGGTTTAGGGTTTGAATTAGGGTTTTAGGTCACAATTAGGGTTTTGGGTCAGAATTAGGGCTTTGGGACAAAATTAGTTTTTATGGTTGAGTTAAAAATAGGGTTTTGGGTCAGAAATAGGGTTTCGACTCAAAATTAGGGTTCTGGGTCAAATTTAGGGTTTAGGGTTTGAATTAGGGTTGAGTTTAAAATAGGGTTTTGGGTCAAAAATAGGGTTCGAATTAGGGTTTTGGATCAGAATTAGGGTTTTGTGTCAAAATTAGGGTTTATGGTTTGAATTAGGGTTTTGAGTTTAAAATAGGGTTTTGGGTCAAAATTGGGTTCGAAATCGGGTTTCGGATCAGAATTACGGTTTTGGGTCAATCGGCTTTGGGTTAAAATTAGGGTTCTAGGTCAAATTTACGGTTCATGGTTAAATTTAGGGTTTAGGGTCAAAATTTATAATTTTGGGTTAAAATTAGGGTTTCGGGTGGGTTCTGGGTTAAATTTAGAGTTTAGGGTCAAATTTTGGGTTTAGGGTTTGAATTATGGTTTGGAGTTAAAAATAGGGGTTTGGGACAAAAATAAGATTAGAATTAAGGTTTTGGGACTAAATTAGCGTTAGGATTAGGGTTTTGGGTCAAAATTAAGGATTTGGGTCCAAAATTCGGTTTTGGGTCAAAACTAGGGTTCAGGGTTTGAATTAGGGTTTTGACTAAAAAATAGGGTTTTCGATCTAAATTAGGGTTAGAATTAGGGTTTTGGGTCAAAATTAGGGCTTTTGGTTAAAATTAGGCTTATGGGTCAAATTTAGGGTTTAGGGTTTGAATTAGGGTTTAGAGTTAATATAGGCTTTTGGGTCAAAAATAGGGTTCGAATTAGGGTTTTGGGTTAAAATTAGGGTTTTGGGTCAAAATTAGGATTTAGGGTCAAAATTAGGTTTTATGGTTTGAATTAGGGTTTTGAGTTTAAAATAGGGTTCTGTGTCAAAATTTCGATTTTGGGTCCAAAATTGGGTTTTGGGTTAAAATTAGTGTTCAGGGATTGAATTAGGGTTTTGACTAAAAAATAGGGTTTTGGCTCTAAATTAGGGTTACAATTTGGGTTTTGGGTCAAAATTACGGTTTTTGGGTAAAATAAGGGTTCTGGGTCAAATTTAGGGTTTAGGGGCAAAATTTAGGTTTTTGGGTTTGAATTTGGGTTTTGAGTTAAAAATAGGGTTTTCGGACATAAAAAGGTTTGGAATTAGGGTTTTGGGTCTAAATTAGGGTTAGAATTAGGATTTTGGGTCAAATTTTGGGTTTTGGTTAAAAATAAGGGTTTTGGGTCTAAATTAAGGCTTTGGGACCAAATTTAGGTTTAGGGTGAGAATTAGGGTTTTGAGTTAAAAATAGGGTTTGGGGAAAAAATAGGGTTAGAATTAGGGTTTTGGGTCTAAACTAGGGTTAGAAATAGGGTTTTGGGTCAAATTTAAGGTTTCGGGTTTTGAGTTAAAAATACGGTTTTCGGACAAAATTAGGGTTAGAATTAGGGTTTTGGGTCTAAATTAGGTTTAGAATTAGGTTTTGGGTCCAATTTAGGGTTTAGGGTCAAAATTATGGTTTAGATTCAAAATTAGGGTTTAGGGTTTGAATTAGGGTTTGAGGTCACAATTAGGGCTTTGGGACAAAATTAGTTTTTAGTGTTGAGTTGAAAATAGGGTTTTGGGTCAAAAATAGGGTTTCGGGTCAAAATTAGGGTTCTGGGTCAAATTTAGGGTTTAGGGTTTGAATTAGGGTTTTGGGTCAAAAATAGGGATCGAATTAGGGTTTTGGATCAGAATTAGGGTTTTGGGTCAAAATTAGGGTTCTGGGTCAAATTTAGGGTTTAGGGTCAAAATTAGGGTTTATGGTTTGAATTAGGGTTTTGAGTTTAAAATAGGGTTTTGGGTCAAAAGTTGGGTTCGAAATAGGGTTTTGGATCAGAATTACGGTTTTGGGTCAATCGGCTTTGGGTTAAAATTAGGGTTCTGGGTCAAATTTAGGGTTTAGGGTCAAAATTTAGGGTTTTGGGTTACAATTAGGGTTTCGGGTGGGTTATGGGTTAAATTTAGAGTTTAGGGTCAAATTTTGGGTTTAGGGTTTGAATTATGGTTTTGAGTTAAAAATAGGGTTTTGGGACAAAAATAAGGTTAGAATTAAGGTTTTGGGACTAAATTAGCGTTAGGATTAGGGTTTTGGGTCAAAATTTGGGTTTTGGGTCAAACTTAAGGATTTGGATCAAAAATTCGGTTTTGGTCAAAACTAGGGTTTGGGGTTTGAATTAGGGTTTTGACTAAAAAATAGGGTTTTCGATCTAAATTAGGGTTAGAATTAGGGTTTTGGGTCACAATTAGCGCTTTTGGTTAAAATTAGGCTTCTGGGTCAAATTTAGGGTTTAGGGTTTGAATTTGGGTTAAGAGTTATTATAGGCTTTTTGGTCAAAAATAGGGTTCGAATAAGGGTTTTGGGTTAAAATTAGGGTTTTGGGTCAAAATTAGGGTTTAGGGTCAAAATTAGGTTTTATGGTTTGAATTAGGGTTTTGAGTTTAAAATAGGGTTTAGGGTCAAAATTGGGGTTCTGGGTCAAAATTTCGGTTTTGGGTCCAAAATTGGGTTTTGGGTTAAAATTAATGTTCAGGGTTAGAATTAGGGTTTTGGGTCAAAATTACGGCTTTTGGGTAAAATAAGGGTTCTGGTTCAAATTTAGGGTTTAGGGGCAAAATTTAGGTTTTTGTGTTTGAATTTGGGTTTTGAGTTAAAAATAGGGTTTTCGGACATAAAAAGGGTTGGAATTAGGGTTTTGGGTCTAAATTAGGGTTAGAATTAGGATTTTGGGTCAAATTTTGGGTTTTGGTTAAAAATAAGGGTTTTGGGTCTAAATTAAGGCTTTGGGACCAAATTTAGGTTTAGGGTGAGAATTAGGGTTTTGAGTTAAAAATAGGGTTTGGGGAAAAAAATAGGGTTAGAATTAGGGTTTTGGTTCTAAACTAGGGTTAGAAATAGGGCTTTGGGTCAAATTTAATGTTTCGGGTTTTGAGTTAAAAAAAGGATTTTCGGACAAAATTAGGGTTAGAATTAGGGTTTTGGGTCTAAATTAGGTTTAGAATTAGGTTTTGGGTCAAATTTAGGGTTTAGGGTCAAAATTAGGGTTTAGGGTTTGAATTAGGGTTTTAGGTCACAATTAGGGTTTTGGGTCAGAATTAGGGCTTTGGGACAAAATTAGTTTTTATGGTTGAGTTAAAAATAGGGTTTTGGGTCAGAAATAGGGTTTCGACTCAAAATTAGGGTTCTGGGTCAAATTTAGGGTTTAGGGTTTGAATTAGGGTTGAGTTTAAAATAGGGTTTTGGGTCAAAAATAGGGTTCGAATTAGGGTTTTGGATCAGAATTAGGGTTTTGTGTCAAAATTAGGGTTTATGGTTTGAATTAGGGTTTTGAGTTTAAAATAGGGTTTTGGGTCAAAATTGGGTTCGAAATCGGGTTTCGGATCAGAATTACGGTTTTGGGTCAATCGGCTTTGGGTTAAAATTAGGGTTCTAGGTCAAATTTACGGTTCATGGTTAAATTTAGGGTTTAGGGTCAAAATTTATAATTTTGGGTTAAAATTAGGGTTTCGGGTGGGTTCTGGGTTAAATTTAGAGTTTAGGGTCAAATTTTGGGTTTAGGGTTTGAATTATGGTTTGGAGTTAAAAATAGGGGTTTGGGACAAAAATAAGATTAGAATTAAGGTTTTGGGACTAAATTAGCGTTAGGATTAGGGTTTTGGGTCAAAATTAAGGATTTGGGTCCAAAATTCGGTTTTGGGTCAAAACTAGGGTTCAGGGTTTGAATTAGGGTTTTGACTAAAAAATAGGGTTTTCGATCTAAATTAGGGTTAGAATTAGGGTTTTGGGTCAAAATTAGGGCTTTTGGTTAAAATTAGGCTTATGGGTCAAATTTAGGGTTTAGGGTTTGAATTAGGGTTTAGAGTTAATATAGGCTTTTGGGTCAAAAATAGGGTTCGAATTAGGGTTTTGGGTTAAAATTAGGGTTTTGGGTCAAAATTAGGATTTAGGGTCAAAATTAGGTTTTATGGTTTGAATTAGGGTTTTGAGTTTAAAATAGGGTTCTGTGTCAAAATTTCGATTTTGGGTCCAAAATTGGGTTTTGGGTTAAAATTAGTGTTCAGGGATTGAATTAGGGTTTTGACTAAAAAATAGGGTTCTGGCTCTAAATTAGGGTTACAATTTGGGTTTTGGGTCAAAATTACGGTTTTTGGGTAAAATAAGGGTTCTGGGTCAAATTTAGGGTTTAGGGGCAAAATTTAGGTTTTTGGGTTTGAATTTGGGTTTTGAGTTAAAAATAGGGTTTTCGGACATAAAAAGGTTTGGAATTAGGGTTTTGGGTCTAAATTAGGGTTAGAATTAGGATTTTGGGTCAAATTTTGGGTTTTGGTTAAAAATAAGGGTTTTGGGTCTAAATTAAGGCTTTGGGACCAAATTTAGGTTTAGGGTGAGAATTAGGGTTTTGAGTTAAAAATAGGGTTTGGGGAAAAAATAGGGTTAGAATTAGGGTTTTGGGTCTAAACTAGGGTTAGAAATAGGGTTTTGGGTCAAATTTAAGGTTTCGGGTTTTGAGTTAAAAATACGGTTTTCGGACAAAATTAGGGTTAGAATTAGGGTTTTGGGTCTAAATTAGGTTTAGAATTAGGTTTTAGGTCCAATTTAGGGTTTAGGGTCAAAATTATGGTTTAGGGTCAAAATTAGGGTTTAGGGTTTGAATTAGGGTTTGAGGTCACAATTAGGGCTTTGGGACAAAATTAGTTTTTAGGGTTGAGTTAAAAATAGGGTTTTGGGTCAAAAATAGGGTTTCGGGTCAAAATTAGGGTTCTGGGTCAAATTTAGGGTTTAGGGTTTGAATTAGGGTTTTGGGTCAAAAATAGGGATCGAATTAGGGTTTTGGATCAGAATTACGGTTTTGGGTCAAAATTAGGGTTCTGGGTCAAATTTAGGGTTTAGGGTCAAAATTAGGGTTTATGGTTTGAATTAGGGTTTTGAGTTTAAAATAGGGTTTTGGGTCAAAAGTTGGGTTCGAAATAGGGTTTTGGATCAGAATTACGGTTTTGGGTCAATCGGCTTTGGGTTAAAATTAGGGTTCTGGGTCAAATTTAGGGTTTAGGGTCAAAATTTAGGGTTTTGGGTTACAATTAGGGTTTCGCGTGGGTTATGGGTTAAATTTAGAGTTTAGGGTCAAATTTTGGGTTTAGGGTTTGAATTAGGGTTTTGAGTTAAAAATAGGGTTTTGGGACAAAAATAAGGTTAGAATTAAGGTTTTGGGACTAAATTAGCGTTAGGATTAGGGTTTTGGGTCAAAATTTGGGTTTTGGATCAAAATTAAGGATTTGGGTCAAAAATTCGGTTTTGGGTCCAAAATTGGGTTTTTTTGTCAAAACTAGGGTTCAGGGTTTGAATTAGGGTTTTGACTAAAAAATAGGGTTTTCGATCTAAATTAGGGTTAGAATTAGGGTTTTGGGTCAAAATTAGGGCTTTTGGTTAAAATTAGGCTTTTGGGTCAAATTTAGGGTTTAGGGTTGGAATTAGGGTTTAGAGTAAATATAGGCTTTTGGGTCAAAAATAGGGTTCAAATTAGGGTTTTCGGTCAAAATTATGGTTTAGGGTCAAAATTATGTTTTATAGTTTGAATTAGGGTTTTGAGTTTAAAATAAGGTTTAGGGTCAAAATTGGGGTTCTGGGACAAAATTTTGGTTTTGGGTCCAAAATTGGGTTTTGGGTTAAAATTAGTGTTCAGGGTTTGAATTAGGGTTTTGACTAAAAAATAGGGTTTTGGCTCTAAATTAGGGTTAGAATTAGGTTTTTGGGTCAAAATTACGGCTTTTGGGTAAAATAAGGGTTCAGGGTCAAATTTAGGGTTTAGGGGCAAATTTTAGGGTTTTGTTTTTGAATTTTGGGTTTTGAGTTAAAAATAGGGTTTTCGGACATAAAAGGGGTTGGAATTAGGGTTTTGGGTCTAAATTAGGGTTAGAATTAGGATTTTGGGTCAAATTTTGGGTTTTGGTTAAAAATAAGGGTTTTCGGTCTAAATTAAGGCTTTGGGACCAAATTTAGGTCTAGGGTCAAATTAGGGTTTTGAGTTAAAAATAGGGTTTGGGGAAAAAAATAGGGTTAGAATTAGGGTTTTGGGTCTAAACTAGGGTTAGAAATAGGGTTTTGGGTCAAATTTAAGGTTTTGGGTTTTGAGTTAAAAAAAGGGTTTTCGGACAAAATTAGGGTTAGAAATAGGGTTTTGGGTCTAAATTAGGTTTAGAATTAGGTTTTGGGTCAAATTTAGGGTTTAGGGTCAAAACTAGGGTTTAGGGTCAAAATTAGGGTTTCGGGTCAGAATTAGGGCTTTGGGACAAAATTAGTTTTTAGGGTTGAGTTAAAAATAGGGTTTTGGGTCAAAAATAGGGTTTCGGGTCAAAATTAGGGTTCTGGATCAAATTTAGGGTTTAGGGTTTGAATTTGGGTTTTGAGTTTAAAATACGGTTTTGGGTCAAAAATAGGGTTCGAATTAGGGTTTTGGATCAGAATTAGGGTTTTGGGTCAAAATTAGGGTTCGGGGTCAAAATTAGGGTTTAGGGTCAAAATTAGGGTTTATGGTTTGAATTAGGATTTTGAGTTTAAAATAGGGTTTTGGGTCAAAAATTGGGTTCGAAATAGGGTTTTGGTTCAGAATTACGGTTTTGGGTCATTCGGCTTTGGGTTAAAATTAGGGTTCTGGGTCAAATTTACTGTTCTGGGTTAAATTTAGGGTTTAGGGTCAAAATTTAGGGTTTTGGATTAAAATTAGGGTTTCTGGTGGGTTCTGGGTTAAATTTAGAGTTTTGGGTCCAATTTTGGGTTTAGGGTTTGAATTAGGGTTTTGAGTTAAAAATAGGGTTTTGGAACAAAAATAAGGTTAGAATTAAGGTTGTGGGTGTAAATTAGGGTTAGGAATAGGGTTTTGGGTCAAAATTTGGGTTTTGGGTCAAAATTAAGGTTTCGGGTTGAGTTAAAAATAGTGTTTTGGGACAAAAATTGGGTTTCGGGTCAAAATTAGGGTTCTGTGTCAAATTTAAGGTTTAGGGTAAGAATTAGGGTTTTGAGTTTAAAATAGGGTTTTGGGTAAAAAATAGGGTTCGAATTAGGGTTTTGGATCAGAATTAGGGTTTTGGGTCAAAATTAGGGTTCTGGGTCAAATTTAGGGTTTAGGGTCAAAATTAGGGTTTATGGTTTGAATTAGGGTTTTGAGTTTAAAATAGGGTTTTGGGTCAAAATTTGGGTTCGAAATAGGGTTTCGGATCAGAATTACGGTTTTGGGTCAATCGGCTTTGGGTTAAAATTAGGGTTCTGGGTCAAGTTTACGGTTCTGGGTTAAATTTATGGTTTAGGGTTAAAATTAGGGTTTCGGGTGGGTTCTGGGTTAAATTTAGAGTTTAGGGTCAAATTTTGGGTTTAGGGTTTGAATTAGGGTTTTGAGTTAAAAATAGGGTTTTGGGACAAAAATAAGGTTAGAATTAAGGCTGTGGGTGTAAATTAGCGTTAGGATTAGGGTTTTGTGTCAAAATTTGGGTTTTGGGTCAAAATTAAGGTTTCGGGTTGAGTTAAAAATAGTGTTTTGGGGAAAAAAAAAATTGGGTTTCGGGTTAAAATTAGGGTTTTGGGTCAAATTTAGGGTTTAGGGTATGAATTAGGGTTTTGAGTTTAAAATAGGGTTTTGGGTCAAAAATAGGGTTCGAATTAGGGTTTTGGATCAGAATTAGGGTTTTGGGTCAAAATTAGGGTTTAGGGTCAAAATTAGGGTTTATGGTTTGAATTAGGATTTTGAGTTTAAAATAGGGTTTTGGGTCAAAAATTGGGTTCGAAATAGGGTTTTGGATCAGAATTACGGTTTTGGGTCAATCGACTTTGGGTTAAATTAGGGTTCTGGGTCAAATTTATGGTTCTGGGTTAAATTTAGGGTTTTGGGTTAAAATTAGGGTTTCGGGTGGGTTCTGGGTTAAATTTAGAGTTTAGGGTCAAATTTTGGCTTTAGGGTTTGAATTATGGTTTTGAGTTAAAAATAGGGTTTTGGGACAAAAATAAGGTTAGAATTAAGGTTTTGGGACTAAATTAGCGTTAGGATTAGGGTTTTGGGTCAAAATTTGGGTTTTGGGTCAAAAATTCGGTTTTGGGTCCAAAATAGGGTTTTGGGTCAAAACTAGGGTTTAGGGTTTGAATTAGGGTTTTGACTAAAAAATAGGGTTATCGATCTAAATTAGGGTTAGAATAGGGTTTTGGGTCAAAATTAGCGCTTTTGGTTAAAATTAGGCTTCTGGGTCAAATTTAGGGTTTAGGGTTTGAATTAGGGTTAAGAGTTATTATAGGCTTTTGGGTCAAAAATAGGGTTCGAATTAGGGTTTTGGGTTAAAATAAGGGTTTTGGGTCAAAATTAGGGTTTAGGGTCAAAATTAGGTTTTATGGTTTGAATTAGGGTTTTGAGTTTAAAATAGGGTTTAGGGTCAAAATTGGGGTTCTGGGTCAAAATTTCGGTTTTTGGTCCAAAATTGGGTTTTGGGTTAAAATTAATGTTCAGGGTTAGAATTAGGGTTTTGGGTCAAAATTACGGCTTTTGGGTAAAATAAGGGTTCTGGGTCAAATTTAGGGTTTAGGGGCAAAATTTAGGTTTTTGGGTTTGAATTTGGGGTTTCAGTTAAAAATAGGGTTTTCGGACATAAAAAGGGTTGGAATTAGGGTTTTGGGTCTAAATTAGGGTTAGAATTAGGATTTTGGGTCAAATTTTGGGTTTTGGTTAAAAATAAGGGTTTTGGGTCTAAATTAAGGCTTTGGGTCCAAATTTAGGTTTAGGGTGAGAATTAGGGTTTTGAATTAAAAATAGGGTTTGGCGAAAAAAATAGGGTTAGAATTAGGGTTTCTGGTCTAAACTAGGGTTAGAAATAGGGTTTTGGGTCAAATTTAAGGTTTCGGGTTTTCAGTTAAAAAAAAGGATTTTCTGACAAAATTAGGGTTAGAATTAGGGTTTTCGGTCTAAATTAGGTTTAGGATTAGGTTTTGGGTCAAATTTTGGGTTTAGGGTCAAAATTAGGGTTTAGGGTTTGAATTAGGGTTTTAGGTCACACTTAGGGTTTTGGGTCAGAATTAGGGCTTTGGGACAAAATTAGTTTTTAGGGTTGAGTTAAAAATAGGGTTTTGGGTCAAAAATAGGGTTTCGGGTCAAAATTAGGGTTCTGGGTGAAATTTAGGGTTTAGGGTTTGAATTAGGGTTTTGAGTTTAAAATAGGGTTTTGGGTCAAAAATAGGGTTCGAATTAGGGGTTTGGATCAGAATTAGGGTTTTGGGTCAAAATTAGGGTTCTGGGTCAAATTTAGGGTTTAGGGTCAAAATTAGGGTTTATGGTTTGAATTAGGATTTTGAGTTTAAAATAGGGTTTTGGGTCAAAAATTTGGTTCGAAATAGGGTTTTGGATCAGAATTACGGTTTTGGGTCAATCGACTTTGGGTTAAAATTAGGATTATGGGTCAAATTTACGGATCTGGGTTAAATTTAGGGTTTAGGGTCAAAATTTAGGGTTTTGGGTTAAAATTAGGGTTTCGGGTGGGTTCTGGTTTAAATTTAGAGTTTAGGGACAAATTTTGGGTTTAGGGTTTGAATTAGGGTTTTGAGTTAAAAATAGGGTTTTGGGACAAAAATAAGGTTAGAATTAAGGCTGTGGGTGTAAATTAGCGTTAGGATTATTGTTTTGGGTCAAAATTTGGGTTTTGGGTCAAAATTAAGGTTTCGGGTTGAGTTAAAAATAGTGTTTTGGGACAAAATTTGGGTTTCGGGTCAAAATTAGGGTTCTGGGTCGAATTTAGGGTTTAGGGTATGAATTAGGGTTTTGTGTTTAAAATAGGGTTTTGGGTCAAAAATAGGGGTCGAATTTGGGTTTTGGATCAGAATTAGGGTTTTGGGTCAAAATTAGGGTTCTGGGTCAAATTTAGGGTTTAGGGTCAAAATTAGGGTTTATGGTTTGAATTAGGATTTTGAGTTTAAAATAGGGTTTTGGGTCAAAAATTTGGTTCGAAATAGTTTTGGATCAGAATTACGGTTTTGGGTCAATCGACTTTGGGTTAAAATTAGGGTTCGGGGTCAAATTTATGGTTCTGGGTTAAATTTAGGGTTTAGGGTCAAAATTTAGGGTTTTAGGTTAAAATTAGGGTTTCGGGTGAGTTCTGGGTTAAATTTAGAGTTTAGGGTCAAATTTTGGCTTTAGGGTTTGAATTATGGTTTTGAGTTAAAAATAGGGTTTTGGGACAAAAATAAGGTTAGAATTAAGGTTTTGGGACTAAATTAGCGTTAGGATTAGGGTTTTGGGTCAAAATTTGGGTTTTGGGTCAAAAATTCGGTTTTGGGTCCAAAATAGGGTTTTGGGTCAAAACTAGGGTTTAGGGTTTGAATTAGGGTTTTGACTAAAAAATAGGGTTTTCGGTGTAAATTAGGGTTAGAATTAGGGTTTTGGGTCAAAATTAGCGCTTTTGGTTAAAATTAGGCTTCTGGGTCAAATTTAGGGTTTAGGGTTTGAATTAGGGTTAAGAGTTATTATAGGCTTTTGGGTCAAAAATAGGGTTCGAATTAGGGTTTTGGGTTAAAATAAGGGTTTTGGGTCAAAATTAGGGTTTAGGGTCAAAATTAGGTTTTATGGTTTGAATTAGGGTTTTGAGTTTAAAATAGGGTTTAGGGTCAAAATTGGGGTTCTGGGTCAAAATTTCGGTTTTTGGTCCAAAATTGGGTTTTGGGTTAAAATTAATGTTCAGGGTTAGAATTAGGGTTTTGGGTCAAAATTACGGCTTTTGGGTAAAATAAGGGTTCTGGGTCAAATTTAGGGTTTAGGGGCAAAATTTAGGTTTTTGGGTTTGAATTTGGGGTTTCAGTTAAAAATAGGGTTTTCGGACATAAAAAGGGTTGGAATTAGGGTTTTGGGTCTAAATTAGGGTTAGAATTAGGATTTTGGGTCAAATTTTAGGTTTTGGTTAAAAATAAGGGTTTTGGGTCTAAATTAAGGCTTTGGGACCAAATTTAGGTTTAGGGTGAGAATTAGGGTTTTGAGTTAAAAATAGGGTTTGGGGATAAAAATAGCGTTAGAATTAGGGTTTCGGGTCTAAACTAGGGTTAGAAATAGGGTTTTGGTCAAATTTAAGGTTTCGAGTTTTGACTTAAAAAAAGGATTTTCGGACAAAATTAGGGTTAGAATTAGGGTTTGGGGTCTAAATTAGGTTAAGAATTAGGGTTTTGGGTCTAAATTAGGTTTAGAATTAGGTTTTGGGCCAAATATAGGGTTTAGGGTCAAAATTAGGGTTTAGGGTAAAAATTAGGGTTTAGGGTTTGAATTAGGGTTTTAGGTCACAATTAGGGTTTTGGGTCAGAATTAGGGCTTTGGGACAAAATTAGTTTTTACGGTTGAGTTAAAAATAGGGTTTTGGGTCAAAAATAGGATTTCGGGTCAAAATTAGGGTTTTGGGTCAAATTTAGGGTTTAGGGTTTGAATTAGGGTTTTGAGTTTAAAATAGGGTTTTGGGTTAAAAATAGGGTTCGAATTAGGGTTTTGGATCAGAATTAGGGTTTTGGGTCAAAATTAGGGTTCTGGGTCAAATTTAGGGTTTATGGTTTGAATTAGGGTTTTTAGTTTAAAATAGGGTTTTGGGTCAAAAATTGGGTTCGAAATAGGGTTTCGGATCAGAATTACGATTTTGGGTCAATCGGCTTTGGGTTAAAATTAGGGTTCTCGGTCAAATTTACGGTTCTGGGTTAAATTTAGGGTTTAGGGTCAAAATTTATAGTTTTGGGTTAAATTTAGAGTTTAGGGTCAAATTTTGGGTTTAGGGTTTGAATTATGGTTTTGAGTTAAAAATAGGGTTTTGGGACAAAAATAAGGTTAGAATTAAGGTTTTGGGACTAAATTAGCGTTAGGATTAGGGTTTTGGGGCAAAATTTGGGTTTTGGGTCAAAATTAAGGATTTGGATCAAAAATTTGGTTTTGGGTCAAAACTAGGGTTCATGGTTTGAATTAGGGTTTTGACTAAAAAATAGGGTTTTCGATCTAAATTAGGGTTAGAATTAGGATTTTGGGTCAAAATTAGGGCTTTTGTTTAAAATTAGGCTTCTGGGTCAAATTTAGGGTTTAGGGTTTGAATTAGGGTTTAGAGTTAATATAGGCTTTTGGGTCAAAAATAGGGTTCGAATTAGGGTTTTGGGTTAAAATTAGGGTTTTGGGTCAAAATTAGGGTTTAGGGTCAAAATTAGGTTTTATGGTTTGAATTAGGGTTTTGAGTTTAAAATAGGGTTTAGGGTCAAAATTGGGGTTCTGGGTCAAAATTTCGGTTTTGGGTCCAAAATTGGGTTTTGGTTTAAAATTAATGTTCAGGGTTAGAATTAGGGTTTTGGGTCAAAATTACGGCTTTTGGGTAAAATAAGGGTTCTGGGTCAAATTTAGGGTTTAGGGCCAAAATTTAGGTTTTTGGGTTTGAATTTGGGTTTTCAGTTAAAAATAGGGACATAAAAAGGGTTGGAATTAGGGTTTTGGGTCTAAATTAGGGTTAGAATTAGGATTTTGGGTCAAATTTTGGGTTTTGGTTAAAAATAAGGGTTTTGGGTCTAAATTAAGGCTTTGGGACCAAATTTAGGTTTAGGGTGAGAATTAGGGTTTTGAGTTAAAAATAGGGTTTGGGGAAAAAAATAGGGTTAGAATTAGGGTTTTGGGTCTAAACTAGGGTTAGAAATAGGGTTTTGGGTTAAATTTAAGTTTTCGGGTTTTGAGTTAAAAAAAGGATTTTCGGACAAAATTAGGGCTAGAATTAGGGTTTTGGGTCTAAATTAGATTTAGAATTAGGTTTTGGGTCAAATTTAGGGTTTACGGTCAAAATTAGGGTTTAGGGTCAAAATTAGGGTTTAGGGTTTGAATTAGGGTTTTAGGTCACAATTAGGGTTTTGGGTCAGAATTAGGGCTTTGGGACAAAATTAGTTTTTAGGGTTGAGTTAAAAATAGGGTTTTGGTTCAAAAATAGGGTTTCGGGTTAAAATTAGGGTTCTGGGTCAAATTTAGGGTTTAGGGTTTGAATTAGGGTTTTGAGTTTAAAATAGGGTTTTGGGTCAAAAATAGGGTTCGAATTAGGGTTTTGGATCAGAATTTGGGTTTAGGGTCAAAATTAGGGTTTATGGTTTGAATTAGGATTTTGAGTTTAAAATAGGGTTTTGGGTCAAAAATTGGGTTCGAAATAGGGTTTTGGATCAGAATTACGGTTTTGGGTCAATCGACTTTGGGTTAAAATTAGGATTATGGGTCAAATTTATGGATCTGGGTTAAATTTAGCGTTTAGGGTCAAAATTTAGGGTTTTGGGTTAAAAATTAGGGTTTCGGGTGGGTTATGGGTTAAATTTAGAGTTTAGGGTCAAATTTTGGGTTTAGGGTTTGAATTAGGGTTTTGAGTTAAAAATAGGGTTTTGGGACAAAAATAAGGTTAGAATTAAGGTTGTAGGTGTAAAATAGCGTTATGATTAGGGTTTTGGGTCAAAATTTGGGGTTTGGGTCAAAATTAAGGTTTCGGGTTGAGTTAAAAATAGTGTTTTGGGACAAAAATTGGGTTTCGGGTCAAAATTAGGGTTCTGGGTCAAATTTAGGGTTTAGGGTATGAATTAGGGTTTTGAGTTTAAAACAGGGTTTTGGGTCAAAAATAGGGTTCGAATTAGGGTTTTGGATCAGAATTAGGGTTTTGGGTCAAAATTAGGGTTGTGTCAAATTTAGGGTTTAGGGTCAAAATTAGGGTTTATGGTTTGAATTAGGGTTTTGAGTTTAAAATAGGGTTTTGGGTCAAAAAATGGGTTCGAAATAGGGTTTCGGATCAGAATTACGGTTTTTGGTCAATCCGCTTTGGGTTAAAATTAGGGTTCTGGGTCAAATTTACGGTTCTGGGTTAAATTTAGGGTTTAGGGTCAAAATTTAGGGTTTTGGGTTAAAATTAGGGTTTCGGGTGGGTTCTGGGTTAAATTTAGAGTTTAGGGTCAAATTTTTGCTTTAGGGTTTGAATTATGGTTTTGAGTTAAAAATAGGGTTTTGGGACAAAAATAAGGTTAGAATTAAGGTTTTGGGACTAAATTAGCGTTAGGATTAGGGTTTTGGGACAAAATTTGGGTTTTGGGTCAAAATTAAGGATTTGGGTCAAAAATTCGATTAAAAAATAGGGTTTTGGTTCGGGGTTTGAATTAGGGTTTTGACTAAAAAATAGGGTTTTCATCTAAATTAGGGTTAGAATTAGGGTTTTGGGTCAAAATTAGGGCTTTTGGTTAAAATTAGGCTTCTGGGTCAAATTTAGGGTTTAGGGTTTGAATTAGGGTTTAGAGTTAATATAGGCATTTGGGTCAAAAATAGGGTTCGAATTAGGGTTTTGGGTCTAAATTAGGGTTTACGGTCAAAAATAGGTTTTATAGTTTGAATTAGGGTTTTGAGTTTAAAATAGGGTTTAGGGTCAAAATTGGGGTTCTGGGTCAAAATTTCGGTTTTGGGTCCAAAATTGGGTTTTGGTTTAAAATTAATGTTCAGGGTTAGAATTCGGTTTTGGGTCAAAACTAGGGTTCAGGGTTTGAATTAGGGTTTTGACTAAAAAATAGGGTTTTCGATCTAAATTAGGGTTAGAATTAGGGTTTTAGGTCAAAATTAGGGCTTTTGGTTAAAATTAGGCTTCTGGTCAAATTTAGGGTTTAGGGTTTGAATTAGGGTTTAGAGTTAATATAGGCTTTTGGGTCAAAAATAGGGTTCGAATTAGGGTTTTGGGTTAAAATTAGGGTTTTGGGTCAAAATTAGGGTTTAGGGTCAAAATTAGGTTTTATGGTTTGAATTAGGGTTTTGAGTTTAAAATAGGGTTTAGGGTCAAAATTGGGGTTCTGGGTCAAAATTTCGGTTTTTGGTCCAAAATTGGGTTTTGGGTTAAAATTAATGTTCAGGGTTAGAATTAGGGTTTTGGGTCAAAATTACGGCTTTTGGGTAAAATAAGGGTTCTGGGTCAAATTTAGGGTTTAGGGGCAAAATTTAGGTTTTTGGGTTTGAATTTGGGGTTTCAGTTAAAAATAGGGTTTTCGGACATAAAAAGGGTTGGAATTAGGGTTTTGGGTCTAAATTAGGGTTAGAATTAGGATTTTGGGTCAAATTTTGGTTTTTGGTTAAAAATAAGGGTTTTGGGTCTAAATTAAGGCTTTGGGACCAAATTTAGGTTTAGGGTGAGAATTAGGGTTTTGAATTAAAAATAGGGTTAGAATTAGGGTTTCGGGTCTAAACTAGGGTTAGAAATAGGGTTTTGGGTCAAATTTAAGGTTTCGGGTTTTGAGTTAAAAAAAGGATTTTCGGACAAAATTATGGTTAGAATTAGGGTTTTGGGTCTAAATTAGGTTTAGAATTGGGTTTAGGGTCAAAATTAAGGTTTAGGGTCAAAATTAGGGTTTAGGGTTTGAATTAGGGTTTTAGGTCACAATTAGGGTTTTGGGTCAGAATTAGGGCTTTGGGACAAAATTAGTTTTTAGGGTTGAGTTAAAAATAGGGTTTTGGGTCAAAAATAGGGTTTCGGGTCAAAATTAGGGTTCTGGGTCAAATTTAGGGTTTAGGGTTTGAATTAGGGTTTTGAGTTTAAAATAGGGTTTTGGGTCAAAAATAGGGTTCGAATTAGGGGTTTGGATCAGAATTAGGGTTTTGGGTCAAAATTAGGGTTCTGGGTCAAATTTAGGGTTTAGGGTCAAAATTAGGGTTTATGGTTTGAATTAGGATTTTGAGTTTAAAATAGGGTTTTGGGTCAAAAATTGGGTTCGAAATAGGGTTTTGGATCAGAATTACGGTTTTGGGTCAATCGACTTTGGGTTAAAATTAGGATTATGGGTCAAATTTACGGATCTGGGTTAAATTTCGGGTTTAGGGTCAAAATTTAGGGTTTTGGGTTAAAATTAGGGTTTCGGGTGGGTTCTGGGTTAAATTTAGAGTTTAGGGTCAAATTTTGGGTTTAGGGTTTGAATTAGGATTTTGAGTTAAAAATAGGGTTTTGGGACAAAAATAAGGTTACACTACAACAGAATAGACTTTTAATAACGCACCTTTAATAGCATTTCCGTGTGGAAATGCTATTAAAAGTGATGGGGGACTTTTAATAGCGTTTCCCTCAGGAAACGCTATCTTAGGTATCACCTAAGATAGCGTTTCCGTGTGGAACCGCTATTAAAAGTGCCACTTAGGAAAAGATAGCGGTTCCGTAAAAGTGCCACTTAGGAAAAGATAGCGGTTCCACACGGAAACGCTATCTTAGGTCTTCCGAGCAAAATTAAACGTGCGTCGCGGCCTTCCCTCTGTTTCTTCCTCATTTTCATTCTACTGTTTCCTTCCCTCTGTTGCATGCCATCTCTTTTTTCTTCCCTCACCTTCGCCATTGCTCGCCGCCGCTGCTACTCCGAAAGAGAAAGAACCCACTCGAACCCAAACCCCTGTGCCGCTGCTCCTACTGCCACCGCGAGTTCTCTCCATACCCCCATCGGTTATAGAAGAGCCATCAACATCAACCACTATTTTACACGAGTCTCATACTAAGAGCTTCACACTCTGGCTCAGGGTCTGTGACACAGTCACAGGGGCGCATTCCCGGTTGAACCCACTTCCAAGTTTACAGCTTTATTGGAACCCACTCTCCACACTCTCTTAGGCTCCACTCACGCTCACGATGACCACAGCTGAAGGTAAGCCTCTTTGCCTCGGTCATTTGAAAGTTAGGATTCTTTTTGTTTCAATTGCTCTCTATTTTTCACATATGGTTTGTTCATATTTGTAAGTCACCATAGACGAAGATGCTCGCCTAAGTTTGTAACTATTTTTATGGATGCGTTTTGATGGCTGCTTGTGTTTGGTAAGTTTGTGATTTTCTTTCTTTTTTATTTCGCTCTTTGTATCGTAAAATAAATTTTTGATTTTGTATGTATTCATTCTTTTTAAAGTATTTAAGCTATAAAAAGTATTTAAGGTATCCATCAAGTTTGCCCACTGACGTTCATTCCCATTGTGTGTCAATTAAATGATGGATAGTGCTCAAAACACCCGTACTTCTGTTAGGAGATATTAAGGTATAAGAAAAATTCAATTCTTGTATAAAGCGACCGAATTTCCATATTTAGCGACCAAATTTGATGGTCGCTAAATACCTCTTTTTTTGTAATGTGTTTTAGGGACCAAATTACAATCCCCCTTCATTATTTGGATCAATGGCGGAGAGCGACGGTGAAGGGTGGTGAGAGGAGGAAGAACAAAATTGTAATTTGGTCCATGTAACATAGGGACAAAATGGTCCCTGTAACATGGTTGCAATTTGGTCCGATGACATTGAGAGTGACTGTCCTTTGACATGGGTGCCACCGATAACGTACCACATAAATGTTTTTAACACCTTTAACTAATAGCAAATATTGATGCAAGTCATTGCAATGGTTGGAGAACCTGGAATGAGGCTCCCTCGGACATGGGATCCAAGCTGCTCTTGGTTGAGCTTGGTAAAATGTTTTTAAAATTTTGATCTAATAGCTGAGACTAATTTGATTTTTGATTTAGTTTACAATTAGGAAGACTTGATGTAAAGAGTTTTTAAATATAAGGGCCAACTTGAAAACAGTTTTAAACTATGTCAAATAATGTTTAACCAGTAGTTCTCATATTTCTGTTGCACCAAGCAATCATAATGATGTTTATTGCCACTGAACTTACATGTTAATTGCTGCCAAACTGTTCTTACAATCCTTTGATATCTTGTCATCTCTGTTCTTACATCGCATTTTACTCTTCACATCTCATTTTCTAACTGATCTACTGTTGCAAAAACTCTTGCCAGCATCATCCATAAATAAGTCAGACCACTCTCCGGTGAAGATCAAACCGTCTAGCTTGTCACTGCACCTAAATCGTCAAGGGAGAGTGCAACCATCTTTAACAAGAAGGCCTATAACAGTTCAAGCTACATATAGGTATTCTATCTGGTGTTAATTTGTTATGAGATCTATGCAGTTTGTCTGCATGAGTGCATTGAATTAGTTACACAGTGACAGTATATGAATAGTTGATAAGAGTCTTAATTATGTTAATTGCTTAGTTATAGAAACTTAAGGGTTTCTGGGTTTCATTTTATACTTGTGCCACACTTTTTGTTAGACATGTGAGCAGTAGTGATTAACTTGGAGCTGAGAAGTTTTTATCTCTGTTATTTAGTGAGAACATTGGGGAGAAAAATCTAAACATGGTAAAGAACCATTTTGGGATGTTTTGATATGTCGATTTGATATGCCCCACTCGTTCAACCTATCTAGTAGCTGCCTTGCCATTGGATGCCAAGATTGAAATCGAGTGCATAGCTGCACTATAAGCACCGGTTGGTTCCTTCAGCAAACTCAGGTTAATAATGAACGTGGAATCTTAACCTAGTATTGGAGTTTAATTTTGGTTTGTCCTCCTTGAATCATGGTGCTCTTGTCATTACTATTATTGCTCTAGTATCCTGATAGGAAGGAATTTAATAATCATTGGATTCTCTCTCAAGATTATGTGCCCCATTAAAAGGGAAAGAAACTAAGTCAGCGACAATGTGTTTTGTTTGCAGCCTTTCATTCCTTTAATCTGTATACATTGCATGTAGACCTCAACCACTCTAAACTCAAAGTAAATATGTTTAATAAATATTTTTGTAGATCGGAAAAGCATGGATCGGAAATGGATGTCTGCCAATCGTTTAACGAAGGAGTATGAGGATGGGGTGAAAGAGTTCATTAGTTTTGCAGTTCGGCATGCGGAAAACCCTAATACAATCATATGTCCTTGTTTAGATTGTTGTTATGCAAGGCGAGTTAGTGCAGCCGATTTGGAAGAACATTTAGTGTGTAATGGAATCGATCAAAGTTATACATGTTGGACAAAACATGGTGAGACAAGAGCTGAGTCTAGTGAAATGAGGAATCGTGTGAGATATTCATCATACGATACCGACACAAATACTTATGAGGGCGATCGTTTTGAAGACATTGCAAATGCTGTTGAAGAGGATCTTCGGGATTGTCCTCAAATGTTTGGGAGGTTGGTAAGTGATGCAGAGCAACCATTGTATGATGGATGTACTAAATTCACAAGATTGTCGGCGATGTTAAAGTTGTATAACTTGAAATCGGGCAACGGATGGACTGATAAGAGCTTTACGGACTTACTCACACTATTGAAAGACATGTTGCCAGATGATAATGTGCTTCCTAGTCGGACATACGAGGCTAAACAAATGTTACGCTCTATTGGCATGAGCTTCGAGAGGATACATGCTTGTCCTAACGATTGCATTTTATTTCGGAATGAATATGCATCGTTACAGATGTGTCCTAAATGTAATGCCTCACGATATAAGAAGAAAGAATCAGATCCAGAGAAGGTTGTGTGGTATTTTCCCATAATACCCAGATTTAGGCGCATGTACTGTAGTTCTGAAGATTCAAAGCACTTGACATGACATGAGGATGAAAGGATCAAAGATGGCAAGTTGCGGCACCCGGCAGATTCTCCGCAATGGAAGAAATTTGATCATGATTATCCTGATTTTGGGCAAGATTCAAGAAACCTACGACTTGCATTGGCCTTGACTTGATTTAACCCGCATGGTGTTCAAAGTAGCTCTCACAGTACATGGCCTGTGATTTTGGTGATTTATAACCTATCCCCATGGCTATGCATGAAGCGCAAATTTATGATGTTATCTATGATAATTTCTGGGCCCAAACAACCAGGAAATGATATAGACGTCTATTTGACTCCTTTGATTGAAGACTTGAAACAACTGTGGGAGACAGGTGTGGAGGTGTATGATGGGTATAAGGAAGAAAGTTTCAATTTGAGAGCTATGTTGTTTGGGACAATTAATGATTTTCCAGCCTACGGTAATCTGTCAGGATATAGCATCAAGGGTCAGTGTGCATGCCCTATATGTGAAGAGGGTACGGATTGGATGCGGTTAGAACATTGTAAGAAGAATGTCTTTCTTGGGCATCGTAGATTTTTGCATCCAAGTCATCATTACTGGTGGTGGAGAAAGGCGTTCAATGGGAACTCGGAAGAAGGTAGAGCTCCTTCACCTTTGACGGGTGATCAACTTTTTGAAAAGGTAAAGGATTTGAATATCCAATTCAGTAAACCTTTTGCGAGAGATATTGTCACAAGAGGGTGGAAGAAAAGGTCGATTTTCTTTGAGTTGCCATATTGGAAATCATTATATGTAAGACATTTCCTCGATGTGATGCACGTTGAACAAATATATGTGATAGTGTCCTTGGTACGTTACTCAATGTGCCAGGGACGACTAAATATGGCATCAATGCACGGTTGGACTTGGTTAGTATGGGAATAAGAAGAGAATTGGGACCGAAGCGAAGAAGGGTAAAAGTACATATCTTCCTCCGGCTGCTTACACTCTATCTAGAAAAGAAAAAACTGTTTTTTGTAAGTTTCTTGAAGGAGTTAAGGTTCCGGAAGGGTACTCTTCAAACATTAGGAACCTCGTATCGATGAAAGATCTCAAGTTAAAAGGTCTAAAGTCCCACGATTGTCATGTTCTCATGGAGCAGTTGATACCCATTGGTATACGGTCTATTTTACCTAACAAAGTGCGGGGGCCTTAACTAAACTCTGTTTCTTCTTCAAGGCAATTTGCAGCAAAGTGATTGACCCCGGGAAGTTGCCATCATTGCAAAGAGAAATTGTTGTGACTTTATGCGAGCTTGAGATGTACTTTCCACCTTCATTCTTTGACATAATGGTTCATCTAACCATTCACCTTGTTAGAGAGACACAACTGTGTGGGCCAGCTTATATGAGATGGATGTACCCGATTGAGCGTTATATGAAGATATTAAAAGGGTATGTGAAAAACCGATCACGACCAGAAGGTTGTATTGTTGAACGGTATATTGTCGAAGAAGCTGTTGAATTCTATACCGAATACCTATCCAATGCTGAATCTATAGGGCTGCCAAAGTCTCGTCACACATGGAGAATGATGGGGCAAGGAATTACTGGAAATGAAATAGTGACTATAACAAGGACAGAATGGGAGCAAGCACACTTATATGTTCTCGCACAATGCCGATGAGGTTGAGCCATATGTTGAAAAACACAAGGACATGCTTAAGAGTTTGTATCCAAATAAGAATCAAAATTGGCTAACTAGAGAACACAATCGTTGTTTTATAACGTGGCTAAGAGATCACATTTATGCAGAGTTGACTGAAAATGCTACTTCAGTTTCAAATAGATTGAGATGGTTAGCCAAAGGTCCAAGTTTGCATGTATTCTCTTACCACGGTTATCAAATTAATGGGTACACATTCTATACAAAAGAACAAGATGGTCGGAGTACAATGCAAAAACAGTGGTGTGACTCTAGTAGCTCGATCGATGCATATCTCAAGTGCCAAAGACAGAAACCCGATATATGCAAATATGTCATACTTCGGCGTCATTGAACGCATATGGGAGTTGGATTACACAAAGTTTAATGTTGGTGTGTTTGGTTGCAAGTGGGTTGACAATAATAACGGTGTTCAGATTGATGAGTCAGGGTTCATGCAGGTGGATCTTAATAGGGTGGGGTATAAAGATGAGCCTTTTATATTAGCATCTCAAGCTCAACAAGTGTTCTATGTCACTGATCCAGCTGATATGAAAAGGTCCATTGTTCTTTTGACTAACAAAATAATTACTAATGTTGATGATCAAGACCATCGAGATGTTGATATTGAAGATGATCCTTTCGTCGGGACATTACAATCACTTGAGATTGATCCAACTAGGGATGATGGTATGTATATGAGAGATGATCATGATGAGGGGCTTTTGGTCCATCCACCATTTCGTACTAATAAAGGACAATCAAATCTCAATCCAATGAAGAAAAGAAAAAGGTTGACTTAAACATGTATGTAGTGTTTGTGTTTAAATGAACTTTCTGATCCTTTTATATTATAGTTAGCATCTTCCGGTAATGCTAGTGTTGATTTTGTTATTCATAGTTGTTTTATATTTTGCATCAATTAATGTTATATTAATGTCCATTGATGTTTTACTTGTATCTAATATTTTTGTAGGTAAATGGCATCTTCAAGTAATTCTAGTGATGCCAAAGCGGCGAGACGTGGGCCAACAGTTATGAAGGCGGTCATCCGCGCTAGGAGTAAAGGACAAAAATTTGATGTAATTTACTTACCAATCTAAGGATTTCATAATGTTGTTTGATATCTAGATTTAATTACTTTATTATTTTTATTAGGTTGAATGGAATTCTTTGGACCAACCTATTCGTGCTAATGGTAAAATATTGAAGAGTTACATTGGGGCCGTTGTTCGGCAAACGGTCCCAATTATTTGTTCTAATTGGAAGGATGAAGCTTTGGATGGTTTCAAAGAGAGCATATGGGCTGATGTACAGGTAATTGTTAAAATTTATAAATTATATTGTAAACTATGTAAACATACTTACTTTGACACGTTGTTTATATTGTTTTGCGAGATGTCTTTTAATGTTGATGAATCTCGAAAAAAATTTGTACTTGGGAAGTCTGGTAACCTACATAGGGCATTCAGAACTAGATTGACCAAAAAATTTCTAAGAGATGCCAACGGGAATATCAATGAGGAACCTCCATCAAAATATCCACACATATCAAGGGATGAGTGGACAGATTTTATAGCAATACGCACAGGAGATGCTCAATTCCTGGTATGTTTAATATCACGTTAGTCCTTATAATTTTATAGCAATACGTACATATGACATTAACCATGTACTAATATTACTTATATGTGTCTGAATAGAAATTAAGCAATGAAAATCGCAACAGGGCGTTAGATCCTGCATGCCCTTACAAAGCATCACGTAAGGGGTATGCTGACATTGAGGATGAATTGGTATGTATATATATATATATTTAACTGCATGTGTGGTAAATATGACTTTTAAACTGTTTGGTTAATATATATTATCTCAATATACAGATGCAGGGAGGCGGGCCAGAAGTTAAGAAAATTAAACGCCATATTGTGTGGAGGAAAGCCCGCGAGAACAAGGTGGGTGTAATTGACAACAAAAATACGCAGACCGTGTGGAATAAATGTGTTAGTAGACTAACGTTTACATTATCATTTGTTATTTTCTTATGATAATATATAATAATTTTAACATTTGCATTTCACCAATAACTATGTGTCAGGAGGAATCGTCACGATCTGCGGTAGAGGAGAGATAGAAGACTTTGGTCGCCAGGATATTCTTGCCAAAGCCCTAGGTGTGCCAGAGAACCCTGGTCGTGTTAGGGGTGTGGGTTTTGGCGTCTCACAAAAAGACTACTTCCCACCCGAAGGTCGTGCAAGAAATAACTCGGAAACGAAAAAGTGGGAGACATTGGTGTCTCAACTCTCTGATAGATTGAACATTTTGGAAGAAAAGCTGAAACAAAAGGATGATGAGGAGAGGCAGGCTAATTTCACAGCCCAAGCAAGCGTCAAAGATAGTTGCACTCTACCATCTGCCAGCAGGCTTCCAGAGGTAATGCATGCCTTTTTTTTTACTAGTACTGCATTCGCAGTTAAATACATTCAATTGGATGCCTTAATTCACAGCTTATTCATCTATCATTGGATTAGGCGTAAACTCATGTCATATATAATTATCGAAACCAAACAATCCTAAGGTTGCTATGGGTCAAGTATACAATTAGCAGGGTGATACACGTACACTTTGGACCCAGTACCCTTAACCATGTGAAAGTTGGAGTTGATGTTGCAACTGAGGGGGATGCGCCATTGCCGGTACCTATCGATCGTGCAGATGTGATGACAGTAAGAGATGCAATAGGTACTTATGTGGCATGGCCAATTGATCTCGTGGTTGTAATTAATATGGTATGTAATTGCATTTTTCCACCTTTTCATATACGGCATATATGCATTACATTAGTTGATCACTAACTGGCATATTGAAATGCAAAATTTCCATGCACCTGCAAAAGCTAAAGGCAAGGGCAAAGTGTCTGGATATACAAAGGAGTCAATTACAACCCCAGAAAATAAAGGAGGCAACTCTGAGGCCAACCCTCCTACAGCTGGTTCAACTACAATTTCTCTGGAATATTTGAATTTTCTTAAAATACATGAACGAAAGAATATGAAAAATGTTGACCAATTGTACGTAGAGATGGTACAAAATATTTTTGGTCACCATTTCATTGAGATGCTCAATACTGAAAATATCAGAGAAGTTGTAAATCATGAATGGGTATCTGCCTCCGTTATTTCCGCATATATCAGGTAATAAATCAGGCTTAAAGTGTACAATATTTTTTTAGTCTTTCCATTTAAATATTGATGTCATTGGTGTAATCCATTTTTATATTTTAATTGAAGGTATTTGTATGAAGAATTGTTGCTTCCAAAGGAAATAACGAGGAGATTTCTGTTCTTGTCCCCACACCAAACAAATACATACGGCTACTTCGGGAGGGATTCACAGACAACGTATCTAGCTGACCGGTTTGCAACTAAAGAAAGAGAATATCAGCCCTTGTTTTTAGCGCCGTGCAATGTTGGGTGAGTCGCTTATCCTATAGGACTTAATTCACAATAATGAATTACATAAAAGTTGAGGTGCTTAGGATTTGTTATCTCAACATTTTTGTAGGAATCATTGGGTCTTGTCTTGCGCGATAAATATTGTTGAAGAGATTATTTACTATCTGGATCCCTTGTATGTTGATCCTAGGGATCGCCTGGAATTAAAGAATCATTTCGACACGTAAGCATGTTTTTATATTTCTGATTTTCTATGATTACGTTCGATAAGTAAGCATGCGTGTGTTTGTGATGATTGAAAATATGTTTCTTAATGAAGTCTGTTTGATTTTGTGATTAGTGCTTTTCAAGTTTATCGCGCAAATATCGGAGCTAAGGTGCAGCGTTTAAAGGCAACCAACATTAAATGGATTCAGATACGGTATATTTGCAAAAACTTAATACGCAATTAGATAAAAAAAACTATATTGATTTACTATTTTATTTTTTATAGTGCCCAAGACAACCCAACAAAGACAGATTGTGGGTACTATGTCATGCGTTTCATGAAGGAGACTATCTTGCGAGAACCAAGTTAAAATACCAATGGCGGTATGTTGTTTACTTAGCTTTTAACCGTGACTGTTCAAATGTTTTAGCAATTGTAACTTAATTTATTTAATTTTTATGTCGCAGAGATTTCCACGACTTCAAATGCTCCACATACTCCACTTGCTCAACTATCTCAAGTCAAGGAAGAGTGGTGTCGCTATATTGTTGAAAAGTTCGTTTGATTATGTCAAATTGATCACATGTAGTTGCAGCAATACTCATTGGTATGTGAATAATGCTTTATATTTATCAACCCCAAACTATCTATGTATTTGTTTTTCATTGGTACATGCCTTCGAGTTGATGTGCATGGAAAGGAGAAAATAAGTTCAAACTTGCACTTTTTGGTTCACACAAATTCAATCAACATCTATGTATTTCGCTCAACTGATTACTATTTTCTTCTCCAGTGAGTGCTCTGCTGCTTTCGATTTCTCTTTCTCTCCCAAAATAAATGTGTTGTTTAGGTTCTTATTTAATATGTTTAGGATCTATTGAAATTTAAGCATGATTTGGTAATTTAAGCTTGATTTCGTAATCTGTTTATTTGAATTCCTTTGTATCAGTAATTTAGTTATATTTTATTTAAGTGGTACATTAATATCATTTTTCTTCTATGTATCAGATTACTGAACACATAATCTGGAAAATAATCATATTATCAACCACCGCAACATGGAATTACTTGGAGCTGATTCTCTTGAGATGGTATGATCATATTTAATTATTTATACATACATGATTTGTTTCTTGCTATTATTTTTGTTAGACTTTGTTAATGCTTGATTTGAATTCTGTTTCTTGCTACAGTAGTATTTACCTAATTAGTCTGCTGTATCCCAATGTTGTTGGTTAGTCTTTGTGGTGGAAATGCAGTATGTATACTACAGAGGCTTTGGATCACATTTTGACACATTACTTTGGTGTTGTCTTGGTCTCATGAAAAACTAACAGAAGCTGTAAATGTAGATTAATTGTAGATGTATGTTGGTTTTCTGATTTTGGTTTCTTAAGGATTGAGATCTGGTATAGTTGCTGCACTTTGATTTTGTCTTACTCGTGTGAATTTGAATACTTTAGAAACAGAGTGGTGTACTTATATCTGGTTATATATATAGTTGCTGTATAGAGTGTTGCACTTTGATTGTATAGTTACTGGTTTGCTGCACAAACACATGCAGTGCTGCATTGAACACTTATATTTGAACACTTACATTTTGAACACATTTTGAACAATTGTGTTGACTGCAACAATTGTTGTTTTTTTGTGGAGTTCAATATGCAGGAATAATGGATGTAAAAGTTAAGAAATAAAATTAAAAAAAAAGGGCTTTAGATAGCTTTTCCTTGTACAAACGCTATCTAAAGTCAGACTTTAGATAGCGTTTGTACACGGAAAGGCTATCTAAAGTCAGACTTTAGATAGCGTTTGTACAAGGAAACGCTATCTAAAGTCAGACATTAGATAGCGTTTCCGTGTACAAACGCTATCTAAAGTCACCTATTAATAGCAGTTCCTAAATGCTATCTTTGCTAACGAGTTTTAATAGCGGTAGCATAGATAGCGGTTACAAACGCTATTAAAAGGCATACGGAAACGCTATCTAAAGTCTAATCTGTTGTAGTGTTAGAATTAAGGCTGTGGGTGTAAATTAGCGTTAGGATTAGGGTTTTGGGTCAAAATTTGGGTTTTGGGTCAAAATTAAGGTTTCGGGTTGAGTTAAAAATAGTGTTTTGGGACAAAAATTGGGTTTCGGGTCAAAATTAGGGTTCTGGGTCAAATTTAGGGTTTAGGGTATGAATTAGGGTTTTGAGTTTAAAATAGGGTTTTGGGTCAAAAATAGGGTTCGAATTAGGGTTTTGGATCAGAATTAGGGTTTTGGGTCAAAATTAGGGTTCTGGGTCAAATTTAGGGTTTAGGGTCAAAATTAGGGTTTATGGTTTGAATTAGGGTTTTGAGTTTAAAATAGGGTTTTGGGTCAAAAATTGGGTTCGAAATAGGGTTTTGGATCAGAATTACGGTTTTGGGTCAATCGACTTTGGGTTAAAATTAGGGTTCTGGGTCAAATTTACGGTTCTGGGTTAAATTTAGGGTTTAGGGTCAAAATTTAGGGTTTTGGGTTAAAATTAGGGTTTCGGGTGGGTTCTGGGTTAAATTTAGAGTTTAGGGTCAAATTTTGGCTTTAGGGTTTGAATTATGGTTTTGAGTTAAAAATAGGGTTTTGGGACAAAAATAAGGTTAGAATTAAGGTTTTGGGACTAAATTAGCGTTAGGATTAGGGTTTTGGGTCAAAATTTGGGTTTTGGGTAAAAAATTCGATTTTGGGTCCAAAATAGGGTTTTGGGTCAAAACTAGGGTTTAGGGTTTCAATTAGGGTTTTGACTAAAAAATAGGGTTTTCGATCTAAATTAGGGTTAGAATTAGGGTTTTGGGTCAAAATTAGCACTTTTGGTTAAAATTAGGCTTCTGGGTCAAATTTAGGGTTTAGGGTTTGAATTAGGGTTAAGAGTTATTATAGGCTTTTGGGTCAAAAATAGGGTTCGAATTAGGGTTTTGGTTAAAAAAAGGGTTTTGGGTCAAAATTAGGGTTTAGGGTCAAAATTAGGTTTTATGGTTTGAATTAGGGTTTTGAGTTTAAAATAGGGTTTAGGGTCAAAATTGGGGTTCTGGGTCAAAATTTCGGTTTTGGGTCCAAAATTGGGTTTTGGGTTAAAATTAATGTTCAGGGTTAGAATTAGGGTTTTGGGTCAAAATTACGGCTTTTGGGTAAAATAAGGGTTCTGGGTCAAATTTAGGGTTTAGGGGCAAAATTTAGGTTTTTGTGTTTGAATTTGGGTTTTGTGTTAAAAATAGGGTTTTCGGACATAAAAAGGGTTGGAATTAGGGTTTTGGGTCTGAATTAGGATTTTGGGTCAAATTTTGGGTTTTGGTTAAAAATAAGGGTTTTAGGTCTAAATTAAGGCTTTGGGACCGAATTTAGGTTTAGGGTGAGAATTAGGGTTTTGAGTTAAAAATAGGGTTTGGGGAAAAAAATAGGGTTAGAATTAGGGTTTTGGGTCTAAACTAGGGTTAGAAATAGGGTTTTGGTCAAATTTAAGGTTTCGAGTTTTGACTTAAAAAAAGGATTTTCGGACAAAATTAGGGTTAGAATTAGGGTTTTGGGTCTAAATTAGGTTTAGAATTAGGGTTTTGGGTCTAAATTAGGTTTAGAATTAGTTTTTGGGTCAAATTTAGGGTTTAGGGTCAAAATTAGGGTTTAGGGTAAAAATTAGGGTTTAGGGTTTGAATTAGGGTTTTAGGTCACAATTAGGGTTTTGGGTCAGAATTAGGGCTTTGGGACAAAATTAGTTTTTACGGTTGAGTTAAAAATAGGGTTTTGGGTCAAAAATAGGGTTTCGGGTCAAAATTAGGGTTTAGGGTCAAATTTAGGGTTTAGGGTCAAATTTATAGTTTTGGGTTAAAATTAAGGGTTTCGGGTGGGTTTCGGGGTTAAATTTAGAGTTTAGGGTCAAATTTTGGGTTTAGGGTTTGAATTATGGTTTTGAGTTAAAAATAGGGTTTTGGGACAAAAATAAGGTTGGAATTAAGGTTTTGGGACTAAATTAGCGTTAGGATTAGGGTTTTGGGTCAAAATTAAGGATTTGGGTCAAAAATTCGATAAAAAAATAGGGTTTTGGTTCAGGGTTTGAATTAGGGTTTTGACTAAAAAATAGGGTTTTCGATCTAAATTAGGGTTAGAATTAGGGTTTTGGGTCAAAATTAGGGCTTTTGGTTAAAATTAGGCTTCTGGGTCAAATTTAGGGTTTAGGGTTTGAATTAGGGTTTAGAGTTAATATAGGCATTTGGGTCAAAAATAGGGTTCAAATTAGGGTTTTGGGTTAAAATTAGGGTTTTGGGTCAAAATTAGGGTTTACGGTCAAAAATAGGTTTTATGGTTTGAATTAGGGTTTTGAGTTTAAAATAGGGTTTAGGGTCAAAATTGGGGTTCTGGGTCAAAATTTTGGTTTTGGGTCCAAAATTGGGTTTTGGTTTAAAATTAATGTTCAGGGTTAGAATTAGGGTTTTGGGTCAAAATTACGGCTTTTGGGTAAAATTAGGGTTCTGGGTCAAATTTAGGGTTTAGGGTCAAAATTTAGGTTTTTGGGTTTGAATTTTGGTTTTGAGTTAAAAATAGGGTTTTCGGACATAATAAGGGTTGGAATTAGGGTTTTGGGTCTAAATTAGGGTTAGAATTAGGATTTTGGGTCAAATTTTGGGTTTTGGTTAAAAATAAGGGTTTTGCGTCTAAATTAAGGCTTTGGGACCAAATTTAGGTTTAGGGTGAGAATTAGGTTTTTGAGTTAAAAATAGGGTTTGGGGAAAAAAATAGGGTTAGAAACAGGGTTTTGGGTCTAAACTAGGGTTAGAAATAGGGTTTTGGGTTAAATTTAAGGTTTCGGGTTTTGAGTTAAAAAAAGGATTTTCGGATAAAATTAAGGTTAGAACTAGGGTTTTGGGTCTAAATTAGGTTTAGAATTAGGTTTTGGGTCAAATTTAGGGTTTAGGGTCAAAATTAGGGTTTAGGGTTTGAATTAGGGTTTTAGGTCACAATTAGGGTTTTGGGTCAGAATTAGGGCTTTGGGACAAAATTAGTTTTTAGGGTTGAGTTAAAAATAGGGTTTTGGGTCAAAAATAGGGTTTCGGGTTAAAATTAGGGTTCTGGGTCAAATTTAGGGTTTAGGGTTTGAATTAGGGTTTTGAGTTTAAAATAGGGTTTCGGGTCAAAAATAGGGTTCGAATTAGGGTTTTGGATCAGAATTTGGGTTTTGGGTCAAAATTAGGGTTCTGGGTCAAATTTAGGGTTTAGGGTCAAAATTAGGGTTTATGGTTTGAATTAGGATTTTGAGTTTAAAATAGGGTTTTGGGTCAAAAATTGGGTTCGAAATAGGGTTTTGGATCAAAATTACGGTTTTGGGTCCATCGACTTTGGGTTAAAAATTAGGGTTTCGGGTGGGTTATGGGTTAAATTTAGAGTTTAGGGTCAAATTTTGGGTTTAGGGTTTGAATTAGGGTTTTGAGTTAAAAATAGGGTTTTGGGACAAAAATAAGGTTAGAATTAAGGTTGTAGGTGTAAATTAGCGTTATGATTAGGGTTTTGGGTCAAAATTTGGGGTTTGGGTCAAAATTAAGGTTTCGGGTTGAGTTAAAAATAGTGTTTTGGGACAAAAATTGGGTTTCGGGTCAAAATTAGGGTTCTGGGTCAAATTTAGGGTTTAGGGTATGAATTAGGGTTTTGAGTTTAAAACAGGGTTTTGGGTCAAAAATAGGGTTCGAATTAGGGTTTTGGATCAGAATTAGGGTTTTGGGTCAAAATTAGGGTTCTGGGTCAAATTTAGGGTTTAGGGTCAAAATTAGGGTTTATGATCAAAATTTAGGGTTTAGGGTCAAAATTTAGGGTTTAGGGTCAAAATTAGGGTTTATGGTTTGAATTAGGGTTTATGGTTTGAATTAGGGTTTTGGGTCAAAAAATGGGTTCGAAATAGGGTTTCGGATCAGAATTACGGTTTTGGGTCAATCCGCTTTGGGTTAAAATTAGGGTTCTGGGTCAAATTTACGGTTCTGGGTTAAATTTAGGGTTTAGGGTCAAAATTTAGGGTTTTGGGTTAAAATTAGGGTTTCGGGTGGGTTCTGGGTTAAATTTAGAGTTTAGGGTCAAATTTTGGCTTTAGGGTTTGAATTATGGTTTTGAGTTAAAAATAGGGTTTTGGGACAAAAATAAGGTTAGAATTAAGGTTTTGGGACTAAATTAGCGTTAGGATTAGGGTTTTGGGTCAAAATTAAGGATTTGGGTCAAAAATTCGATAAAAAAAGTAGGGTTTTGGGTCAGGGTTTGAATTAGGGTTTTGACTAAAAAATAGGGTTTTCGATCTAAATTAGGGTTAGAATTAGGGTTTTGGGTCAAAATTAGGGCTTTTGGTTAAAATTAGGCTTCTGGGTCAAATTTAGGGTTTAGGGTTTGAATTAGGGTTTAGAGTTAATATAGGCATTTGGGTCAAAAATAGGGTTCGAATTAGGGTTTTGGGTTAAAATTAGGGTTTTGGGTCAAAATTAGGGTTTACGGTCAAAAATAGGTTTTATGGTTTGAATTAGGGTTTTGAGTTTAAAATAGGGTTTAGGGTCAAAATTGGGGTTCTGGGTCAAAATTTCGGTTTTGGGTCCAAAATTGGGTTTTGGTTTAAAATTAATGTTCAGGGTTAGAATTAGGGTTTTGGGTCAAAATTACGGCTTTTGGGTAAAATAAGGGTTCTGGGTCAAATTTAGGGTTTAGGGTCAAAATTTAGGTTTTTGGGTTTGAATTTGGGTTTTGAGTTAAAAATAGGGTTTTCGGACATAATAAGGGTTGGAATTAGGGTTTTGGGTCTAAATTAGGGTTAGAATTAGGATTTTGGGTCAAATTTTGGGTTTTGGTTAAAAATAAGGGTTTTGGGTCTAAATTAAGGCTTTGGGACCAAATTTAGGTTTAGGGTGAGAATGAGGGTTTTGCGTTAAAAATAGGGTTTGGGGAAAAAAATAGGGGTAGAAACAGGGTTTTGGGTCTAAACTAGGGTTAGAAATGGGGTTTTGGGTTAAATTTAAGGTTTCGGGTTTTGAGTTAAAAAAAGGATTTTCGGATAAAATTAGGGTTAGAACTAGGGTTTTGGGTCTAAATTAGGTTTAGAATTAGGTTTTGGGTCAAATTTAGGGTTTAGGGTCAAAATTAGGGTTTAGGGTTTGAATTAGGGTTTTAGGTCACAATTAGGGTTTTGGGTCAGAATTAGGGCTTTGGGACAAAATTAGTTTTTAGGGTTGAGTTAAAAATAGGGTTTTGGGTCAAAATAGGGTTTCGGGTTAAAATTAGGGTTCTGGGTCAAATTTAGGGTTTAGGGTTTGAATTAGGGTTTTGAGTTTAAAATAGGGTTTTGGGTCAAAAATAGGGTTCGAATTAGGGTTTTGGATCAGAATTTGGGTTTTGGGTCAAAATTAGGGTTCTGGGTCAAATTTAGGGTTTAGGGTCAAAATTAGGGTTTATGGTTTGAATTAGGATTTTGAGTTTAAAATAGGGTTTTGGGTCAAAAATTGGGTTCGAAATAGGGTTTTGGATCAAAACTACGGTTTTGGGTCCATCGACTTTGGGTTAAAAATTAGGGTTTCGGGTGGGTTATGGGTTAAATTTAGAGTTTAGGGTCAAATTTTGGGTTTAGGGTTTGAATTAGGGTTTTGAGTTAAAAATAGGGTTTTGGGACAAAAATAAGGTTAGAATTAAGGTTGTAGGTGTAAATTAGCGTTATGATTAGGGTTTTGGGTCAAAATTTGGGGTTTGGGTCAAAATTAAGGTTTCGGGTTGAGTTAAAAATAGTGTTTTGGGACAAAAATTGGGTTTCGGGTCAAAATTAGGGTTCTGGGTCAAATTTAGGGTTTAGGGTATGAATTAGGGTTTTGAGTTTAAAACAGGGTTTTGGGTCAAAAATAGGGTTCGAATTAGGGTTTTGGATCAGAATTAGGGTTTTGGGTCAAAATTAGGGTTCTGGGTCAAATTTAGGGTTTAGGGTCAAAACTAGGGTTTATGATCAAAATTTAGGGTTTAGGGTCAAAATTTAGGGTTTAGGGTCAAAATTAGGGTTTATGGTTTGAATTAGGGTTTATGGTTTGAATTAGGGTTTTGGGTCAAAAAATGGGTTCGAAATAGGGTTTCGGATCAGAATTACGGTTTTGGGTCAATCCGCTTTGGGTTAAAATTAGGGTTCTGGGTCAAATTTACGGTTCTGGGTTAAATTTAGGGTTTAGGGTCAAAATTTAGGGTTTTGGGTTAAAATTAGGGTTTCGGGTGGGTTCTGGGTTAAATTTAGAGTTTAGGTTCAAATTTTGGCTTTAGGGTTTGAATTATGGTTTTGATTTAAAAATAGGGTTTTGGGACAAAAATAAGGTTAGAATTAAGGTTTTGGGACTAAATTAGCGTTAGGATTAGGGTTTTGGGTCAAAATTAAGGATTTGGGTCAAAAATTCGATAAAAAAATAGGGTTTTGGTTCAGGGTTTGAATTAGGGTTTTGACTAAAAAAATAGGGTTTTCGATCTAAATTAGGGTTAGAATTAGGGTTTTGGGTCAAAATTAGGGCTTTTGGTTAAAATTAGGCTTCTGGGTCAAATTTAGGGTTTAGGGTTTGAATTAGGGTTTAGAGTTAATATAGGCATTTGGGTCAAAAATAGGGTTCGAATTAGGGTTTTGGGTTAAAATTAGGGTTTTGGGTCAAAATTAGGGTTTACGGTCAAAAATAGGTTTTATGGTTTGAATTAGGGTTTTGAGTTTAAAATAGGGTTTAGGGTCAAAATTGGGGTTCTGGGTCAAAATTTCGGTTTTGGGTCCAAAATTGGGTTTTGGTTTAAAATTAATGTTCAGGGTTAGAATTAGGGTTTTGGGTCAAAATTACGGCTTTTGGGTAAAATAAGGGTTCTGGGTCAAATTTAGGGTTTAGGGTCAAAATTTAGGTTTTTGGGTTTGAATTTGGGTTTTGAGTTAAAAATAGGGTTTTCGGACATAATAAGGGTTGGAATTAGGGTTTTGGGTCTAAATTAGGGTTAGAATTAGGATTTTGGGTCAAATTTTGGGTTTTGGTTAAACATAAGGGTTTTGGGTCTAAATTAAGGCTTTGGGACCAAATTTAGGTTTAGGGTGAGAATTAGGGTTTTGAGTTAAAAATAGGGTTTGGGGAAAAAAATAGGGTTAGAATCAGGGTTTTGGGTCTAAACTAGGGTTAGAAATAGGGTTTTGGGTTAAATTTAAGGTTTCGGGTTTTGAGTTAAAAAAAGGATTTTCGGATAAAATTAGGGTTAGAACTAGGGTTTTGGGTCTAAATTAGGTTTAGAATTAGGTTTTGGGTCAAATTTAGGGTTTAGGGTCAAAATTAGGGTTTAGGGTTTGAATTAGGGTTTTAGGTCACAATTAGGGTTTTGGGTCAGAATTAGGGCTTTGGGACAAAATTAGTTTTTAGGGTTGAGTTAAAAATAGGGTTTTGGGTCAAAAATAGGGTTTCGGGTTAAAATTAGGGTTCTGGGTCAAATTTAGGGTTTAGGGTTTGAATTAGGGTTTTGAGTTTAAAATAGGGTTTTGGGTCAAAAATAGGGTTCGAATTAGGGTTTTGGATCAGAATTTGGGTTTTGGGTCAAAATTAGGGTTCTGGGTCAAATTTAGGGTTTAGGGTCAAAATTAGGGTTTATGGTTTGAATTAGGATTTTGAGTTTAAAATAGGGTTTTGGGTCAAAAATTGGGTTCGAAATAGGGTTTTGGATCAAAATTACGGTTTTGGGTCCATCGACTTTGGGTTAAAAATTAGGGTTTCGGGTGGGTTATGGGTTAAATTTAGAGTTTAGGGTCAAATTTTGGGTTTAGGGTTTGAATTAGGGTTTTGAGTTAAAAATAGGGTTTTGGGACAAAAATAAGGTTAGAATTAAGGTTGTAGGTGTAAATTAGCGTTATGATTAGGGTTTTGGGTCAAAATTTGGGGTTTGGGTCAAAATTAAGGTTTCGGGTTGAGTTAAAAATAGTGTTTTGGGACAAAAATTGGGTTTCGGGTCAAAATTAGGGTTCTGGGTCAAATTTAGGGTTTAGGGTATGAATTAGGGTTTTGAGTTTAAAACAGGGTTTTGGGTCAAAAATAGGGTTCGAATTAGGGTTTTGGATCAGAATTAGGGTTTTGGGTCAAAAATAGGGTTCTGGGTCAAATTTAGGGTTTAGGGTCAAAATTAGGGTTTATGATCAAAATTTAGGGTTTAGGGTCAAAATTTAGGGTTTAGGGTCAAAATTAGGGTTTATGGTTTGAATTAGGGTTTTGGGTCAAAAAATGGGTTCGAAATAGGGTTTCGGATCAGAATTACGGTTTTGGGTCAATCCGCTTTGGGTTAAAATTAGGGTTCTGGGTCAAATTTACGGTTCTGGGTTAAATTTAGGGTTTAGGGTCAAAATTTAGGGTTTTGGGTTAAAATTAGGGTTTCGGGTGGGTTCTGGGTTAAATTTAGAGTTTAGGTTCAAATTTTGGCTTTAGGGTTTGAATTATGGTTTTGATTTAAAAATAGGGTTTTGGGACAAAAATAAGGTTAGAATTAAGGTTTTGGGACTAAATTAGCGTTAGGATTAGGGTTTTGGGTCAAAATTAAGGATTTGGGTCAAAAATTCGATAAAAAAATAGGGTTTTGGTTCAGGGTTTGAATTAGGGTTTTGACTAAAAAAATAGGGTTTTCGATCTAAATTAGGGTTAGAATTAGGGTTTTGGGTCAAAATTAGGGCTTTTGGTTAAAATTAGGCTTCTGGGTCAAATTTAGGGTTTAGGGTTTGAATTAGGGTTTAGAGTTAATATAGGCATTTGGGTCAAAAATAGGGTTCGAATTAGGGTTTTGGGTTAAAATTAGGGTTTTGGGTCAAAATTAGGGTTTACGGTCAAAAATAGGTTTTATGGTTTGAATTAGGGTTTTGAGTTTAAAATAGGGTTTAGGGTCAAAATTGGGGTTCTGGGTCAAAATTTTGGTTTTGGGTCCAAAATTGGGTTTTGGTTTAAAATTAATGTTCAGGGTTAGAATTAGGGTTTTGGGTCAAAATTACGGCTTTTGGGTAAAATAAGGGTTCTGGGTCAAATTTAGGGTTTAGGGTCAAAATTTAGGTTTTTGGGTTTGAATTTGGGTTTTGAGTTAAAAATAGGGTTTTCGGACATAATAAGGGTTGGAATTAGGGTTTTGGGTCTAAATTAGGGTTAGAATTAGGATTTTGGGTCAAATTTTGGGTTTTGGTTAAAAATAAGGGTTTTGGGTCTAAATTAAGGCTTTGGGACCAAATTTAGGTTTAGGGTGAGAATTAGGGTTTTGAGTTAAAAATAGGGTTTGGGGAAAAAAATAGGGTTAGAATCAGGGTTTTGGGTCTAAACTAGGGTTAGAAATAGGGTTTTGGGTTAAATTTAAGGTTTCGGGTTTTGAGTTAAAAAAAGGATTTTCGGATAAAATTAGGGTTAGAACTAGGGTTTTGGGTCTAAATTAGGTTTAGAATTAGGTTTTGGGTCAAATTTAGGGTTTAGGGTCAAAATTAGGGTTTAGGGTTTGAATTAGGGTTTTAGGTCACAATTAGGGTTTTGGGTCAGAATTAGGGCTTTGGGACAAAATTAGTTTTTAGGGTTGAGTTAAAAATAGGGTTTTGGGTCAAAAATAGGGTTTCGGGTTAAAATTAGGGTTCTGGGTCAAATTTAGGGTTTAGGGTTTGAATTAGGGTTTTGAGTTTAAAATAGGGTTTTGGGTCAAAAATAGGGTTCGAATTAGGGTTTTGGATCAGAATTTGGGTTTTGGGTCAAAATTAGGGTTCTGGGTCAAATTTAGGGTTTAGGGTCAAAATTAGGGTTTATGGTTTGAATTAGGATTTTGAGTTTAAAATAGGGTTTTGGGTCAAAAATTGGGTTCGAAATAGGGTTTTGGATCAAAATTACGGTTTTGGGTCCATCGACTTTGGTTAAAAAATAGGGTTTAGGGGGTTTGGGATAAAAATTAGGGTTTCGGGTGGGTTATGGGTTAAATTTAGAGTTTAGGGTCAAATTTTGGGTTTAGGGTTTGAATTAGGGTTTTGAGTTAAAAATAGGGTTTTGGGACAAAAATAAGGTTAGAATTAAGGTTGTAGGTGTAAAATAGCGTTATGATTAGGGTTTTGGGTCAAAATTTGGGGTTTGGGTCAAAATTAAGGTTTCGGGTTGAGTTAAAAATAGTGTTTTGGGACAAAAATTGGGTTTCTGGTCAAAATTAGGGTTGGGTCAAATTTAGAGTTTAGGGTATGAATTAGGGTTTTGAGTTTAAAACAGGGTTTTGGGTCAAAAATAGGGTTCGAATTAGGGTTTTGGATCAGAATTAGGGTTTTGGGTCAAAATTAGGGTTCTGGGTCAAATTTAGGGTTTAGGGTCAAAACTAGGGTTTATGATCAAAATTTAGGGTTTAGGGTCAAAATTTAGGGTTTAGGGTCAAAATTAGGGTTTATGGTTTGAATTAGGGTTTATGGTTTGAATTAGGGTTTTGGGTCAAAAAATGGGTTCGAAATAGGGTTTCGGATCAGAATTACGGTTTTGGGTCAATCCGCTTTGGGTTAAAATTAGGGTTCTGGGTCAAATTTACGGTTCTGGGTTAAATTTAGGGTTTAGGGTCAAAATTTAGGGTTTTGGGTTAAAATTAGGGTTTCGGGTGGGTTCTGGGTTAAATTTAGAGTTTAG
>CM061066.1:9152225-9220739 GCA_030762895.1 Sophora flavescens
CCAAATTCAAAGCCTAAACCCTAATTTTGATCCTAAACCCTAATTTTGAACCAAAACCCTAATTCGAACCCTATTTTTGTCCCCGAAACCCTAAATTTAACCCAGAACCCTAATTTTAATCCAAACCCCTAAATTTTGACCCTAAACCCTAAATTTAACCCAGAACCCTAAATTTGACCCATAACCCTGATTTTGACCCAAGACCCTAATTTAGACCAAAAACCTAATTTAGACCCAAAAACCCTAATTCTAACCCAATTTTTGTCCCAAAACGCTTTTTTTAACTCAAAACCCGACACCTTAATTTAGACCCAAAACCCAAAATTTGACCCAAAACCGAAATTCTAACCCTAATTTAGACCCAAAACCCTAATTCTAACCCTATTTTTGTCCCAAAAACCTATTTTTTACTCAAAACCCTAATTTTGACCCAAAACCCTAATTTTGACCCAAAACCGAAATTTTGACCCAAAATAACCCAAAGCCCTAATTTTGACCCAAAACCCTAATTCTGACCCCAAAACCCTAATACGAACCCTATTTTTGACCCAAGACCCTAAATTTGACCCAAAACCCTATTTTTAACCCTAAACCCTATTTTTAACCCTAAACCCTTATTCAAAGCCTAACCCCTAATTTTGACCCAAAATCCTAATTTTGATCCTAAACCCTAAATTTGAACCAAAATCCTAATTCTAACCCTATTTTTGTCGCAAAACCCTAAATTTAACCCCAGAACCCTAATTTTAATCCAAAACCCTAAATTTTGACCCTAAACCCTGAATTTAACCAGGAACCCTAATTTTGACCCAAGACACTAATTTAGACCCAATAACCCTAATTCTAACTCTAATTTTGACCCAAAAACCCTAATTCAAACCCAAAACCCTAATTTTGACCCTAAACCTTAAATTTAACACAGAACCCTAATTTTAAACCAAAATCGTAAATTTTGACCCAAAACCCTAAATTTAACCCAGAACCCTAAATTTGAACCAAAACCCAATTTTTAACCCTAAACCCAAATTCAAAGCCTAAACCCTAATTTTGATCCTAAACCCTAATTTTGAACCAAAACCCTAAATTTGAACCAAAACCCTAATTCGAACCCTATTTTTGTCCCCGAAACCCTAAATTTAACCCAGAACCCTAATTTTAATCCAAACCCCTAAATTTTGACCCTAAACCCTAAATTTAACCCAGAACCCTAAATTTGACCCATAACCCTGATTTTGACCCAAGACCTAATTTAGACCAAAAACCTAATTTAGACCCAAAAACCCTAATTCTAACCCAATTTTTGTCCCAAAACGCTTTTTTTAACTCAAAACCCGACACCTTAATTTAGACCCACATAACCCTAATTTAGACCCAAAACCCTAATTCTAACCCTATTTTTGTCCCAAAAACCTATTTTTTACTCAAAACCCTAATTTTGACCCAAAACCCTAATTTGGACCCAAAATAACCCAAAGCCCTAATTTTGACCCAAAACCCTAATTCTGACCCCAAAACCCTAATACGAACCCTATTTTTGACCCAAGACCCTAAATTTGACCCAAAACCCTATTTTTAACCCTAAACCCTTATTCAAAGCCTAACCCCTAATTTTGACCCAAAATCCTAATTTTGATCCTAAACCCTAAATTTGAACCAAAATCCTAATTCTAACCCTATTTTTGTCGCAAAACCCTAAATTTAACCCCAGAACCCTAATTTTAATCCAAAACCCTAAATTTTGACCCTAAACCCTGAATTTAACCAGGAACCCTAATTTTGACCCAAGACACTAATTTAGACCCAATAACCCTAATTCTAACTCTAATTTTGACCCAAAAACCCTAATTCAAACCCAAAACCCAAATTTTGACCCTAAACCTTAAATTTAACACAGAACCCTAATTTTAAACCAAAATCGTAAATTTTGACCCAAAACCCTAAATTTAACCCAGAACCCTAAATTTGAACCAAAACCCAATTTTTAACCCTAAACCCAAATTCAAAGCCTAAACCCTAATTTTGATCCTAAACCCTAATTTTGAACCAAAACCCTAAATTTGAACCAAAACCCTAATTCGAACCCTATTTTTGTCCCCGAAACCCTAAATTTAACCCAGAACCCTAATTTTAATCCAAACCCCTAAATTTTGACCCTAAACCCTAAATTTAACCCAGAACCCTAAATTTGACCCATAACCCTGATTTTGACCCAAGACCCTAATTTAGACCAAAAACCTAATTTAGACCCAAAAACCCTAATTCTAACCCAATTTTTGTCCCAAAACGCTTTTTTTAACTCAAAACCCGACACCTTAATTTAGACCCAAAACCCAAAATTTGACCCAAAACCGAAATTCTAACCCTAATTTAGACCCAAAACCCTAATTCTAACCCTATTTTTGTCCCAAAAACCTATTTTTTACTCAAAACCCTAATTTTGACCCAAAACCCTAATTTGGACCCAAAACCGAAATTTTGACCCAAAATAACCCAAAGCCCTAAATTTAACCCAGAACCCTAATACGAACCCTATTTTTGACCCAAGACCCTAAATTTGACCCAAAACCCTATTTTTAACCCTAAACCCTATTTTTAACCCTAAACCCTTATTCAAAGCCTAACCCCTAATTTTGACCCAAAATCCTAATTTTGATCCTAAACCCTAAATTTGAACCAAAATCCTAATTCTAACCCTATTTTTGTCGCAAAACCCTAAATTTAACCCCAGAACCCTAATTTTAATCCAAAACCCTAAATTTTGACCCTAAACCCTGAATTTAACCAGGAACCCTAATTTTGACCCAAGACACTAATTTAGACCCAATAACCCTAATTCTAACTCTAATTTTGACAAAAAAACCCTAATTCAAACCCAAAACCAAAATTTTGACCCTAAACCTTAAATTTAACACAACACTACTTTTAAACCAAAATCGTATATTTTGACCCAAAACCCTAAATTTAACCTAAACCCTAAATTTGAACCAAAACCCAATTTTAACCCTAAACCCAAATTCAAAGCCTAAACCCTAATTTGATCCTAAAACCAAAACCCTAAATTTGAACCAAAACCCTAATTAACCTATTTTGTCCCAAACCCTAAATTAAAACCCTAATTTTAATCCAAACCCCTAAATTTTGACCCTAAACCCTAAATTTAACCCAGACCCTAAATTTGACCCATAACCCCGATTTTGACCCAAGACCCTAATTTAGACCAAAAACCTAATTTAGACCCAAAACCCTAATTCTAACCCTTGTCCCAAACCTTAACTCAAACCCGACACCTTAATTTAGACCCAAACCCAAATTTGACCAAAAATTCTAACCCTAATTTAGACCCAAAACCCTAATTCTAACCCTATTTTTGTCCCAAAACCTATTTTTACTCAAATTGACCCAAACCTAATTTGACCCAAAAATTTTGACCAAAATAACCCAAAGCCCTAATTTGACCCAAAACCCTAATTACCCCCTATCCTATTTTTGACCCAAGACCCTAAATTTGACCCAAAACCCTATTTTAACCTAACCTTTTACCCTAAACCCTTATTCAAAGCCTAACCCCTAATTTTGACCCAAAATCCTAATTTTGATCCTAAACCCTAAATTTGAACCAAAATCCTAATTCTAACCCTATTTTTGTCGCAAAACCCTAAATTTAACCCCAGAACCCTAATTTTAATCCAAAACCCTAAATTTTGACCCTAAACCCTGAATTTAACCAGGAACCCTAATTTTGACCCAAGACACTAATTTAGACCCAATAACCCTAATTCTAACTCTAATTTTGACCCAAAAACCCTAATTCAAACCCAAAACCCAAATTTTGACCCTAAACCTTAAATTTAACACAGAAGTAAATTTTGACCCAAAACCCTAAATTTAACCCAGAACCCTAAATTTGAACCAAAACCCAATTTTTAACCCTAAACCCAAATTCAAAGCCTAAACCCTAATTTTGATCCTAAACCCTAATTTTGAACCAAAACCCTAAATTTGAACCAAAACCCTAATTAGAACCCTATTTTTGTCCCCGAAACCCTAAATTTAACCCAGAACCCTAATTTTAATCCAAACCCCTAAATTTTGTCCCTAAACCATAAATTTAACCCAAACCCTAAATTTGACCCATAACCCATTTTGACCCAAGACCTAATTTAGACCAAAACCTAATTTAGACCCAAAACCCTAATTCTAACCCAATTTTTGTCCCAAAACGCTTTTAACTCAAACCGACACCTTAATTTAGACCCAAACCCAAAATTTGAAAAAATTTAACCTAATTTCCAAACCTAATTCTAACCTATTTTGTCCCATTTTCTCAAACCCTAATTTGCCACCAAAATTGCCAAAAATGACCAAAACCCTAATTACCCAAAACTAATTTTTGACCCAAGCCTAAATTTGACCCAAACTCCCTAACCTTATTCAAAGCCTAACCCTAATTTTGACCCAAAATCCTAATTCTGATCCTAAACCCTAAATTTGAACCAAAATCCTAATTCTAACCCTATTTTTGTCGCAAAACCCTAAATTTAACCCCAACCCTAATTTTAATCCAAAACCCTAAATTTTGACCCTAAACCCTAATTTAACCAGAACCCTAATTTTGACCCAAGACACTAATTTAGACCCAATAACCCTAATTCTAACTCTAATTTTCCCTAATTCAAACCCAAAACCCAAATTTTGACCCTAAACCTTAAATTTAACACAGAACCCTAATTTTAAACCAAAATCGTAAATTTTGAACCTAAACCCTAAATTTAACCCAGAACCCTAAATTTGAACCAAAAACCCAATTTTTAACCCTAAACCCAAATTCAAAGCCTAAACCCTAATTTTGACCCTAAACCCTAATTTTGAACCAAAACCCTAAATTTGAACCAAAACCCTAATTAACCTTTTCCCAAAACCCTAAATTTAACCCAGCACCCTAATTTTAATCCAAACCCCTAAATTTTGACCCTAAACCCTAAATTTAACCGGAACCCTAAATTTGACCCATAACCCTGATTTTGACCAAAGACCCTAATTTAGACCAAAAACCTAATTTAGACCCAAAAACCCTAATTCTAACCCAATTTTTGTCCCAAACTGCTTTTTTTAACTCAAAACCCGACACCTTAATTTAGACCCAAAACTCAAAAATTTGACCCAAAACCGAAATTCTAACCCTAATTTAAACCCAAAACCCTAATTCTAACCCTATTTTTGTCCCAAAACCTATTTTTACTCAAACCCCCAACCCTAATTTGACCCAAACAATTTGACCCAAAATAACCCAAAGCCCTAATTTTGACCCAAAACCCTAATTCTGACCCCAAAACCCTAATACGAACCCTATTTTTGACCCAAGACCCTAAATTTGACCCAAAACCCTATTTTTAACCCTAAACCCTTATTCAAAGCCTAACCCCTAATTTTGACCCAAAATCCTAATTTTGATCCTAAACCCTAAATTTGAACCAAAATCCTAATTCTAACCCTATTTTTGTCGCAAAACCCTAAATTTAACCCCAGAACGCTAATTTTAATCCAAAACCCTAAATTTTGACCCTAAACCCTAATTTTGACCCAAGACACTAATTTAGACCCAATAACCCTAATTCTAACTCTAATTTTGACCCAAAAACCCTAATTCAAACCCAAAACCCAATTTTGACCCTAAACCTTAAATTTAACACAACCCTAATTTTAAACCAAAATCGTAAATTTTGACCCAAAACCCTAAATTTAACCCAGAACCCTAAATTTGAACCAAAACCCAATTTTTAACCCTAAACCCAAATTCAAAGCCTAAACCCTAATTTTGATCCTAAACCATAATTCTGAACCAAAACCCTAAATTTGAACCAAAACCCTAATTCGAACCCTATTTTTATCCCCGAAACCCTAAATTTAACACAGACCCCTAATTTTAATCCAAACCCCTAAATTTTGTCCATTACCCCTAAATTTAACGCAGAACCCAAAATTTTACACATAACGCTCATTTTGACCAAGACAGACCCAAAACCCTAATTCTAACCCAATTTTTGTCCCAAACGCTTTTAACTCAAAACCCGACACCTTAATTTAGACCCAAAACCAAATTTGACAAAAAATTCTAACCTAATTTAGACCCAAAACCCTAATTCTAACCCTATTTTTGTCCCAAAACCTATTTTTACTCAAAACCCTAATTTTGACCCAAAACCTAATTTGACCCAAAAAATTTTGACCCAAAATAACCCAAAGCCCTAATTTTGACCCAAAACCCTAATTACCCCAAACCCTAATACGAACCCTATTTTTGACCCAAGACCTAAATTGAATTTTTAACCCTAAACCCTTATTCAAAGCCTAACCCCTAATTTTGACCCAAAATCCTAATTTTGATCCTAAACCCTAAATTTGAACCAAAATCCTAATTCTAACCCTATTTTTGTCGCAAAACCCTAAATTTAACCCCAGAACCCAAATTTTAATCCAAACAACTAAATTTTGATCCTAAACCCTATATTTAACCAGGAACCCTAATTTTGACCCAAGACACTAATTTAGACCCAATAACCCTAATTCTAACTCTAATTTTGACCCAAAAACCCTAATTCAAACCCAAAACCCTAATTTTGACCCTAAACCTTAAATTTAACATAGAACCCTAATTTTAAACCAAAATCGTAAATTTTGATTTGAACCAAAACCCAATTTTTAACCCTAAACCCAAATTCAAAGCCTAAACCCTAATTATGATCCTAAACCCTAATTTTGAACCAAAACCCTAAATTTGAACCAAAACCCTAAATTTAACCCAGAACCCTAATTTTAATCCAAACCCCTAAATTTTGACCCTAAACCCTAAATTTAACCCAGAACCCTAAATTTGACCCATAACCCTGATTTTGACCCAAGACCCTAATTTAGACCAAAAACCTAATTTAGACCCAAAAACCCTAATTCTAACCCAATTTTTGTCCCAAAACACTTTTTTTAATTAAAAACCCGACACCTTAATTTAGACCCAAAACCCAATGACCAAAAAATTCTAACCAATTTAGACCCAAAACCCTAATTCTAACCTATTTTGTCCCAAAACCTATTTTACTCAAAACCCAATTGACCCAAAACCCTAATTTGACCCAAAAAAAATTTTGACCCAAAATAACCCAAACCATTTGACCCAAAACCCTAATACCCAAAACCCTAATTTGACCCAAAACCCTAAACAAACCCTATTTTTAACCCTAAACCCTTATTCAAAGCCTAACCCCTAATTTTGACCCAAAATCCTAATTTTGATCCTAAACCCTAAATTTGAACCAAAATCCTAATTCTAACCCTATTTTTGTCGCAAAACCCTAAATTTAAACCCAGAACCATCATTTTAATCCAAAACCCTAAATTTTGACCCTAAACCCTGAATTTAACCAGGAACCCTAATTTTGACCCAAGACACTAATTTAGACCCAATAACCCTAATTCTAACTCTAATTTTGACCCAAAAACCCTAATTCAAACCCAAAACCCAAATTTTGACCCTAAACCTTAAATTTAACACAGAACCCTAATTTTAAACCAAAATCGTAAATTTTGACCCAAAACCCTAAATTTAACCCAGAACCCTAAATTTGAACCAAAAACCCAATTTTTAACCCTAAACCCAAATTCAAAGCCTAAACCTCTAACCTAATTTTGACTAATTTTTGCCCTAACCCTAAATTTAACCTAAACCCTAATTTTAATCCAAACCCTAAATTTTGACCCTAAACCTAAATTTAACCCAAACCCTAAATTTGACCCATAATTTGACCCAAACCCTAATTTAGACCAAAACCTAATTTAGACCCAAAACCTAATTTTGTCCCAAAACCTTAACTCAAACCCACACCTTAATTTAGACCCAAAACCCAAATGACCCAAAAAATTCTAACCCTAATTTAGACCCAAAACCCTAATTCTAACCCTATTTTGTCCCAAAACCTATTTTACTCAAAACCCTAATTTTGACCCAAAACCTAATTTGACCCAAAAAATTTTGACCCAAAATAACCCAAAGCCCTAATTGACCCAAAACCACCCCAAAACCCTAACGACCCTATTTTTGACCCAAGACCCTAAATTTGACCCAAAACCCTATTAACAACCCTATTTTAACCCTAAACCCTTATTCAAAGCCTAACCCCTAATTTTGTCCCAAAATCCTAATTTTGATCCTTAACCCTAAATTTGAACCAAAATCCTAATTCTAACCCTATTTTTGTCACAAAACCCTAAATTTAACCCCAAACCCTAATTTTAATCCAAAACCCTAAATTTTGACCCTAAACCCTGAATTTAACCAGGAACCCTAATTTTGACCCAAGACACTAATTTAGACCCAATAACCCTAATTCTAACCCTAATTTTGACACATAATGCGTCAGCAAAACCGAACACCCAAAATTTGACCCTAAACCTTAAATTTAACACAGACCCTAATTTTAAACCAAAATCGTAAATTTTGACCCAAAACACTAAATTTTAACCAGAAACATAAATTTGAACCAAAACCCAATTTTAACCCTAAACCCAAATTCAAAGCCTAAACCCTAATTTTGATCCTAAACCTAATTTTGAACCAAAACCCTAAATTTGAACCAAAACCCTAATTCGTACCCTATTTTGTCCCAAAACCCTAAATTTAACCCAAACCCTAATTTTAATCCAAACCCTAAATTTTGACCCTAAACCTAAATAAATTTGCCCATAACCCTTTTGACCCAAGACCCTAATTTAGACCAAAACCTAATTTAGACCCAAAACCCTAATTCTAACCCAATTTTTGTCCCAAACCTTTTAACTCAAACCCTTAATTTGACCAAATTCCTTTATGACCCAACCCTAATTCTAACCTATTTTGTCCCAAACCTCTACTATTCCACCCTATTTTGACCAAGACCCTAAATTTGACCCAACCCTATTTTCTCCTTTACCTAAACCCTTATTCAAAGCCTAACCCTAATTTTGACCCAAAATCCTAATTTTGATCCTAAACCTAAATTTGAACCAAAATCCTAATTCTAACCCTATTTTTGTCCCAAAACCCTAAATTTAACCCCAAACCCTAATTTTAATCCAAAACCCTAAATTTTGACCCTAAACCCTAAATTTAACCAGAACCCTAATTTTGACCCAAGACACTAATTTAGACCAATCCTAATTTTGACCCAAAACCCTAATTCAAACCCAAAACCCAAATTTTGACCCTAAACCTAAATTTAACAAATTTTAAACCAAAATCTAATTTTGACCCAAAACCCTAAATTTAACCCAAACCCTAAATTTGAACCAAAACCCAAATTTTAACCCTAAACCCTAATTCAAAGCCTAAACCCTAATTTTGACCCAAAACCCTAATTTTGATCCTAAACCCTAAATTTTAACCAAAACCCTAATTCGAACCCAATTTTTGTCCCAAAACCCTAAATTTAACCTAAAACCCTAATTTTAATCCAAACCCCTAAATTTTGATCCTAAACCCTAAATTTAACCCCGAACCCTAAATTTGACCCATAACCCTAATTATGACCCAAGACCCTAATTTAGACCAAAAACCTAATTTAGACCCAAAACCCTAATTCTAACCCATTTGTCCCAAAACCTTTTAACTCAAACCCGACACCTTAATTTAGACCCAAACCAAATTGACCCAAAAATTCTAACCAATTTAGACCCAAAACCCTAATTCTAACCTATTTTTGTCCCAAAACCTATTTTTACTCAAAACCCTAATTTTGACCCAAAACCCTAATTTGACCCAAAAAAATTTTGACCCAAAATAACCCAAAGCCCTAATTTTGACCCAAAACCCTAATAAACCTAAACCTATTTTTGACCCAAACCTAAACCCTATTTTTAACCCTAAACCCATATTCAAAGCCTAACCCCTAATTTTGACCCAAAATCCTAATTTTGATCCTAAACCCTAATTTTGAACCAAAACCCTAATTCGAACCCTATTTTTGTCCCCGAAACCCAAAATTAACCCCAGAACCGTAATTTTAATCCAAAACCCTAAATTTTGACCCTAAACCCTGAATTTAACCAGGAACCCTAATTTTGACCCAAGACACTAATTTAGACCCAATAACCCTAATTCTAACTCTAATTTTGACCCAACTAATTAAACCCAAAACCCAAATTTTGACCCTAAACCTAAATTTAACACAAACCCTAATTTTAAACCAAAATCGTAAATTTTGACCCAAAACCCTAAATTTAACCTAAACCCTAAATTTGAACCAAAACCTTTTTAACCCTAAACCCAAATTCAAAGCCTAAACCCTAATTTTGATCCTAAACCCTAATTTGAACCAAACCCTAAATTTGAACCAAACCCTAATTGACCCTATTTTTGTCCCAAAACCCTAAATTTAACCCAAACCCTAATTTTAATCCAAACCCCTAAATTTTGACCCTAAACCTTACTTTTGACCCATAACCCTATTTTGACCCAAACCCTAATTTAGACCAAAACCTAATTTAGACCCAAAACCCTAATTCTAACCTTTTGTCCCAAACCCTTTTAACTCAAACCCACTTAATTTGACCCAAAAAATAAAATTCTCTAATTTGACCCAAAACCTAATTTCTATTTTGTCCCAAAACCTATTTTCTCAAACCTAATTTCCCAAAACTAATTTTGACCAAATAATATGCCAACCCCTTTTGACCCAAAACTAATTTACCAACCCTAATCCACCCTATTTTGACCCAAAACCCTAATTTGACCCAAAACCAAACCCAACTATTACCTAAACCTTATTAACTACCCTAATTTTGACCCAAAATCCTAATTTTGATCCTAAACCCTAAATTTGAACCAAAACCTAATTAACCTTTTTGTCCCAAAACCTAAATTTAACCCAAAACCCTAATTTTAACCAAAACCCTAATGACCCAAAACCCTAATTTAACCCAAACCCTAATTTTACCAAATAATTTACAAATCTAATTTTGACCCAAAACCCTAATTAACCCAAAACCCAAATTTTGACCCTAAACCTTAAATTTAACACAAACCCTAATTTTAAACCAAAATCGTAAATTTTGACCCAAAACCCTAAATTTAACCCCATACCCTAAATTTGAACCAAAACCCAATTTTAACCCTAAACCCAAATTCAAAGCCTAAACCTAATTTGATCCTAAACCTAATTTTGAACCAAAACCCTAAATTTGAACCAAAACCCTAATTCCCTATTTTGTCCCAAAACCCTAAATTTCCAACCCTAATTTTAATCCAAACCCCTAAATTTTGACCCTAAACCCTAAATTTAACCCAGACCCTAAATTTGACCCATAACCCTGATTTTGACCCAAGACCCTAATTTAGACACAAAAACCAATTTAGACCCAAAACCCTAATTCTAACCCTTTTGTCCCAAAACGCTTTTAACTCAAAACCCGACACCTTAAATTAGACCCAAAACCCAAAATTTTACCCAAAACCGAAATACTAACCCAAATATAGACCCAAAACCCTAATTCTAACCCTATTTTTGTCCCAAAACCTATTTTTTACTCAAAACCCTAATTTGGACCCAAAACCGAAATTTTGACCCAAAATAACCCAAAGCCCTAATTTTGACCCAAAACCCTAATTCTGACCCCAAAACCCTAATACGAACCCTTTTTTTGACCCAAGACCCTATTTTTTACCCTAAATCCTATTTTTAACCCTAAACCCTTATTCAAAGCCTAACCCCTAATTTTGACCCAAAATCCTAATTTTGATCCTAAACCCTAAATTTGAACCAAAATCCTAATTCTAACCCTATTTTTGTCGTAAAACCCTAAATTTAACCGCAGAACCCTAATTTTAATCCAAAACCCTAAATTTTGACACTAAACAATGAATATATCCATGAAACCTAATTTTGACCCAAGACACTAATTTAGACCCAATAACCCTAATTCTAACTCTAATTTTGACCCAAAAACCCTAATTCAAACCCAAAACCCAAATTTTGACCCTAAACCTTAAATTTAACACAGAACCCTAATTTTAAACCAAAATCGTAAATTTTGACCCAAAACCCTAAATTTAACCCAGAACCCTAAATTTGAACCAAAACCCAATTTTTAACCCTAAACCCAAATTCAAAGCCTAAACCCTAATTTTGAACCAAAACCCTAAATTTGAACCAAAACCCTAATTCGAACCCTATTTTTGTCCCAAAACCCTAAATTTAACCCAGAACCCTAATTTTAATCCAAACCCCTAAATTTTGACCCTAAACCCTAAATTTAACCCGAACCCTAAATTTGACCCATAACCTAATTTTGACCCAAACCCTAATTTAGACCAAAAACCTAATTTAGACCCAAAACCCTAATTCTAACCCTTTTTGTCCCAAACCTTTTCACCTAATTTGACCAAAACCCAATTTCCTTCCTATTTTTTCCCAAACCCTATTTTACCCAAACCCTAATTTTGACCCAAAACCAATTTTGACCCAAAAACCCAAAATAATTCCCAAAACCTAATTCCCAAAACCTAATTTGACCCAAACCTATCCCCCATTTAACCCTAAACCCTTATTCAAAGCCTAAACCCTAATTTTGACCCAAAACCCTAATTTTGATCCTAAACCCTAAATTTGAACCAAAATCCTAATTCTAACCCTATTTTTGTCCCAAAACCCTAAATTTAATCCAAACCCCTAAAATTTGACCCTAAACCCTAAATTTAACCCAGAACCCTAAATTTGACCCAAGACACTAATTTAGACCCAAAACCCTAATTCTAACTCTAATTTTGACCAAAATATTAATATAAATTTAACACGACCCTAATTTTAAACCAAAATCCTAAATTTTGACCCAAACCCTAAATTTAACCCAACCCTAAATTTGAACCAAATTTTAACCCTAAACCCAAATTCAAAGCCTAAACCCTAATTTTGATCCTAAACCCTAATTTGAACCAAAACCAAATTTGAACCAAAACCCTAATTAACCCTATTTTGTCCCAAAACCCTAAATTTGACCCAAAACCCTAATTTTAATCCAAACCCCTAAATAATGACCCTAAACCCTAAATTTAACCGAGAACCTAAATTTGACCCATAACCCTAATTTGACCCAAAACCCTAATTTAGACCAAAACCTAATTTAGACCCAAAACCCTAATTATTTTGCCCAAAACTAACTCAAACCCCAATTTAACCAAAACCCAATTTAAAATTTAGACCCAAAACCCTAATTTAACCTACCTATTTACCCAAAACCTAATTTTGACCCAAAACCAATTTACCAAATAACCCAAACCTAATTTTGACCCAAAACCTAATTACCCAAAACCTAATCCAAACAACCACTATTACTATTTTTAACCCTCAACCCTTATTCAAAGCCTAACCCCTAATTTTGACCCAAAATCCTAATTTTGAACCTAAACCCTAAATTTGAACCAAAATCCTAATTCTAACCCTATTTTTGTTGCAAAACCCTAAATTTAACCCCAGAACCCTAATTTTAATCCAAAACCCTAAATTTTGACCCTAAACCCTGAATTTAACCAGGAACCCTAATTTTGACCCAAGACACTAATTTAGACCCAATAACCATAATTCTAACTCTAATTTTGACCCAAAAACCCTAATTCAAACACAAAACCCAAATTTTGACCCTAAACCTTAAATTTAACACAGAACCCTAATTTTAAACCAAAATCGTAAATTTTGACCCAAAACCCTAAATTTAACCCAGAACCCTAAATTTGAACCAAAACCCAATTTTTAACCCTAAACCCAAATTCAAAGCCTAAACCCTAATTTTGATCCTAAACCCTAATTTTGAACCAAAATCCTAAATTTGAACCAAAACCCTAATTCGAACCCTATTTTTGTCCCCGAAACCCTAAATTTAACCCAGAACCCTAATTTTAATCCAAACCCTAAATTTTGACCCTAAACCTAAATTTAACCCGGACCCTAAATTTGACCCATAACCCCATTTTGACCCAAGACCTAATTTAGACCAAAACCTAATTTAGACCCAAAACCCTAATTCTAACCCATTTTGTCCCAAACCTTTTTAACTCAAAACCGACACCTTAATTTAGACCAAACCCAAAATTTGACCAAAAAATTCTAATTTAACCCAAACTACTCCTATTTTGTCCCAAAACCTATTTCCTAATTTGCCCAAAACCTAATTTGACCCAAAAATTTTGACCAAAATAACCCAAAGCCCTAATTTGACCCAAAACCCCCAAACCCTAATCCTATTTTGACCCAAGTTTAAACCCTATTTTTAACCCTAAACCCTTATTCAAAGCCTAACCCCTAATTTTGACCCAAAATCCTAATTTTGATCCTAAACCCTAAATTTGAACCAAAATCCTAATTCTAACCCTATTTTTGTCGCAAAACCCTAAATTTAACCCCAGAACCCTAATTTTAATCCAAAACCCTAAATTTTGACCCTAAACCCTGAATTTAACCAGGAACCCTAATTTTGACCCAAGACACTAATTTAGACCCAATAACCCTAATTCTAACTCTAATTTTGACCCAAAAACCCTAATTCAAACCCAAAACCCAAATTTTGACCCTAAACCTTAAATTTAACACAACCCTAATTTTAAACCAAAATCGTAAATTTTGACCCAAAACCCTAAATTTAACCCAGAACCCTAAATTTGAACCAAAACCCAATTTTTAACCCTAAACCCAAATTCAAAGCCTAAACCCTAATTTTGATCCAAAACCCTAAATTTGAACCAAAACCCTAATTCGAACCCTATTTTTGTCCCCGAAACCCTAAATTTAACCCAGAACCCTAATTTTAATCCAAACCCCTAAATTTTGACCCTAAACCCTAAATTTGACCCATAACCCTGATTTTGACCCAAGACCTAATTTAGACCAAAACCTAATTTAGACCCAAAACCCTAATTCTAACCCATTTTGTCCCAAAACGCTTTTAACTCAAAACCCGACACCTTAATTTAGACCCAAACCCAAAATTTGACCCAAAATAGATATTCTAACCCTAATTTAGACCCAAAACCCTAATTCTAACCCTATTTTTGTCCCAAAAACCTATTTTTTTACTCAACCCTAATTTTGACCCAAAACCCTAATTTGGACCCAAAACCAAAATTTTGACCCAAAATAACCCAAAGCCCTAATTTTGACCCAAAACCCTAATTCTGACCCCAAAACCCTAATACGAACCCTATTTTTGACCCAAGACCCTAAATTTGACCCAAAACCCTATTTTTAACCCTAAACCCTTATTCAAAGCCTAACCCCTAATTTTGACCCAAAATCCTAATTTTGATCCTAAACCCTAAATTTGAACCAAAATCCTAATTCTAACCCTATTTTTGTCGCAAAACCCTAAATTTAACCCCAGAACCCTAATTTTAATCCAAAACCCTAAATTTTGACCCTAAACCCTGAATTTAACCAGGAACCCTAATTTTGACCCAAGACACTAATTTAGACCCAATAACCCTAATTCTAACTCTAATTTTGACCCAAAAACCCTAATTCAAACCCAAAACCCAAATTTTGACCCTAAACCTTAAATTTAACACAGAACCCTAATTTTAAACCAAAATCGTAAATTTTGACCCAGAACCCTAAATTTGAACCAAAACCCAATTTTTAACCCTAAACCCAAATTCAAAGCCTAAACCCTAATTTTGATCCTAAACCCTAATTTTGAACCAAAACCCTAAATTTGAACCAAAACCCTAATTCGAACCCTATTTTTGTCCCCGAAACCCTAAATTTAACCCAGAACCCTAATTTTAATCCAAACCCCTAAATTTTGACCCTAAACCCTAAATTTAACCCAGAACCCTAAATTTGACCCATAACCCTGATTTTGACCCAAGACCCTAATTTAGACCAAAAACCTAATTTAGACCCAAAAACCCTAATTCTAACCCAATTTTTGTCCCAAAACGCTTTTTTTAACTCAAAACCCTAATTTTGACCCAAAACCCAAATTTGACCCAAAAAATTCTAACCTAATTTAGACCCAAAACCTAATTCTAACCTATTTTTGTCCCAAAACCTATTTTTACTCAAAACCAATGACCCAAAACCAATTTGACCAAAAAAACCCAAAACCCTAATACGAACCCTATTTTTGACCCAAGACCCTAAATTTGACCCAAAACCCTATTTTTAACCCTAAACCCTTATTCAAAGCCTAACCCCTAATTTTGACCCAAAATCCTAATTTTGATCCTAAACCCTAAATTTGAACCAAAATCCTAATTCTAACCCTATTTTTGTCGCAAAACCCTAAATTTAACCGACGAACCCTAATTTTAATCCAAAACCCTAAATTTTGACACTAAACCCTTAATTTAACCACTAACCCTAATTTTGACCCAAGACACTAATTTAGACCCAATAACCCTAATTATAACTCTAATTTTGACCCAAAAACCCTAATTCAAACCCAAAACCCAAATTTTGACCCTAAACCTTAAATTTAACACAGAACCCTAATTTTAAACCAAAATCGTAAATTTTGACCCAAAACCCTAAATTTAACCCAGAACCCTAAATTTGAACCAAAACCCAATTTTTAACCCTAAACCCAAATTCAAAGCCTAAACCCTAATTTTGATCCTAAACCCTAATTTTGAACCAAAACCCTAAATTTGAACCAAAACCCTAATTCGAACCCTATTTTTGTCCCCGAAACCCTAAATTTAACCCAGAACCCTTATTTTAATCCAAACCCCTAATTTTTGACCCTAAACCCTAAATTTAACCCATAACCCTGATTTTGACCCAAGGCCCTAATTTAGACCAAAAACCTAATTTAGACCCAAAAACCCTAATTCTAACCCAATTTTTGTCCCAAAACGCTTTTTTTAACTCAAAACCCGACACCTTAATTTAGACCCAAATTTAACCCAAATCCAAATTACCAAACCTAATTTGACCCAAAAATTTTGACCCAAAATAATAGACCCAAAACCCTAATTACCCAAAACCTAACTCCTATTTGACCAAGACTACTTTTTTAACCCTAAACGCTTATTCATAGACTAACACCTAATTTTGACCCAAAATCCTAATTTTGATCCTAAACGCTAAATTTGAACCAAAATCATAATTCGAACCCTATTTTTGTCGCAAAACCCTAAATTTAACCCCAACCTAATTTTAATCCAAAACCCTAAATTTTGACCCTAAACCCTAATTTAACCAGAACCCTAATTTTGACCCAAGACACTAATTTAGACCCAATAACTTCTAACTCTAATTTTGACCCAAAAACCCATCGGCAAACCCAAAACCCAAAGTTTGACAATAATCCTTAAATTTAACACTGTACTCTTATTTTATCCCAAATCGTTAATTTTGACCCAAAACCCTAAATTTAACCCAGAACCCTAAATTTGAACCAAAACCCAATTTTTAACCCTAAACCCAAATTCAAAGCCTAAACCCTAATTTTGATCCTAAACCTAATTTTGAACCAAAACCCTAAATTTGAACCAAAACCCTAATAACCCTATTTTTGTCCCAAAACCCTAAATTTAACCTGAACCCTAATTTTAATCCAAACCCTAAATTTTGACCTAAACCCTAAATTTAACCCAGCCTAAATTTGACCCATACCATTTTGACCCAAGACCCTAATTTAGACCAAAACCTAATTTAGACCCAAAACCCTAATTCTAACCTTTGTCCCAAACGCTTTTAACTCAAACCCGACACCTTAATTTAGACCCAAACCAAATTGACCCAAACCAAATTCTAACCTAATTTAGACCCAAACCCTAATTCTAACCTATTTTGTCCCAAAACCTATTTTCTCAAACCTAATTTGACCCAAACCAATTTGACCCAAAAAATTTTGACCAAAATAACCCAAAGCCCTAATTTTGACCCAAAACCCTAATTCACCCAAACTATACCTATTTTGACCAGCCCTAGACCCAAACCTATTTATTATTCAAAGCCTAACCCTAATTTTGACCCAAAATCCTAATTTTGATCCTAAACCCTAAATTTGAACCAAAATCCTAATTCTAACCCTATTTTTGTCTAAAACCCTAAATTTAACCCCAACCTAATTTTAATCCAAAACCCTAAATTTTGACCCTAAACCCTGAATTTAACCAGGAACCCTAATTTTGACCCAAGACACTAATTTAGACCCAATAACCCTAATTCTAACTCTAATTTTGACCCAAAAACCCTAATTCAAACCCAAAACCCAATTTTGACCCTAAACCTTAAATTTAACACAGAACCCTAATTTTAAACCAAAATCGTAAATTTTGACCCAAAACCCTAAATTTAACCCAGAACCCTAAATTTGAACCAAAACCCAATTTTTAACCCTAAACCCAAATTCAAAGCATAAACCCTAATTTTGATCCTAAACCCTAATTTTGAACCAAAACCCTAAATTTGAACCAAAACCCTAATTCCTATTTTTGTCCCAAAACCCTAAATTTAACCTAAACCCTAATTTTAATCCAAACCCCTAAATTTTGACCCTAAACCCTAAATTTAACCCAAACCCTAAATTTGACCCATAACCCTATTTTGACCCAAGACCTAATTTAGACCAAAACCTAATTTAGACCCAAAACCCTAATTCTAACCCATTTTTGTCCCAAACGCTTTTAACTCAAACGCCTAATTTAGACCAAACCATTGCCTTTAACCTAATTTGCCCCTTCCAACTTTCTCACCTAATTGCTGCCAAATACCAAACCTAATTTGACCAAACCTAATTCCCTAGCCAGACCCTAATTTGACCCAAACCTATTTTCTATTTTTAACCCTAAACCCTTATTCAAAGCCTAACCCTAATTTTGACCCAAAATCCTAATTTTGATCCTAAACCTTTGAACCAAAATCCTAATTCTAACCCTATTTTTGTCGTAAAACCCTAAATTTAACCCTAATAATTTTAATCCAAACTAATTTTGACCCTAAACCCTGAATTTAACCAGAACCCTAATTTTGACCCAAGACACTAATTTAGACCCAATAACCCTAATTCTAACTCTAATTTTGCCACCTAATTAACCCAAAACCCAATTTTGACCTACCTAAATTAACCCTAATTTTAAACCAAAATCGTAAATTTTGACCCAAACCTAATACTATTTGAACCAAACCCAATTTTAACCCTAAACCCAAATTCAAAGCCTAAACCCTAATTTTGATCCTAAACCTAATTTGAACCAAACCTAATTTGAACCAAAAAATATTTTTGTCCCAAAACCCTAAATTTAACCCAAACCCTAATTTTAATCCAAACCCCTAAATTTTGACCCTAAACCTAAATTTAACCCACCCTAAATTTGACCCATACGACCACTAATTTACAATTTGACCCAAAACCCTAATTTTAACCCAATTTTTGTCCCAAAACCTTTTTAACTCAAACCCAATAATTTGACCCAAACCTAATTTAACCTATAACCTCTAAATAATTTGCCAAAAATTTGACCCAAAATAACCAACCTAATTTGACCAAACCTAATTTGACCCAAAACCCTATTACCCTATTTTGACCAACCTAAATTTGACCCAAACCCTATTTAACCCAACCCTATTTTTAACCCTAAACCCTTATTCAAAGCCTAACCCTAATTTTGACCCAAAATCCTAATTTTGATCCTAAACCCTAAATTTGAACCAAAATCCTAATTTAACCCTATTTTTTTCGAAATACCCTAAATTTAACCCAGAACCCTAATTTTAATCCAAAACCCTAAATTTTGACCCTAAACCCTAATTTAACCAGAACCCTAATTTTGACCCAAGACACTAATTTAGACCCAAAACCCTAATTCTAACTTTTTTGACCCAAAACCTAATTACCAAACCAATTTGACCCTAAACCTTAAATTTAACACAAACCCTAATTTTAAACCAAAATCGTAATTTTGACCCAAACCCTAAATTTAACCCAACCCTAAATTTGAACCAAAACCCAATTTTAACCCTAAACCCAAATTCAAAGCCTAAACCGCCTAAACCCTAATTTTGAACCAAAACCCTAATTTGACCACTATTCCTATTTTGTCCCAAAACCCTAAATTTAACCTAAACCCTAATTTTAATCCAAACCCCTAAATTTTGACCCTAAACCTAAATTTAACCTAACCCTAAATTTGACCCATAACCCATTTTGACCCAAGACCCTAATTTAGACCAAAACCTAATTTAGACCCAAAACCCTAATTCTAACCCATTTTGTCCCAAACGCTTTTAACTCAAACCCGACACCTTAATTTAGACCAAACCCAAAATTTGCCAAAATTCTAACCTAATTTGACCCAAACCCTAATTCTAACCTATTTTGTCCCAAAACCTATTTTTACTCAAACCCTAATTTGACCCAAACCTAATTTGACCCAAAAAAATTTTGACCCAAAATAACCCAAAGCCCTAATTTGACCCAAAACCCTAATTACCCAAAACCCTAAACCCTATTTTTGACCCAAGACCCTAAATTTGACCCAAAACCCTATTTTAACCTAACCTATTTTAACCCTAAACCCTTATTCAAAGCCTAACCCTAATTTTGACCCAAAATCCTAATTTTGATCCTAAACCCTAAATTTGAACCAAAATCCTAATTCTAACCCTATTTTTGTCGTAAAACCCTAAATTTAACCCCAGACCCTAATTTTAATCCAAAACCCTAAATTTGCTTAACCAGAACCCTAATTTTGACCCAAGACACTAATTTAGACCCAATAACCTAATTCTAACTCTAATTTTGACCCAAAACCCTAATTCAAACCCAAAACCCAAATTTTGACCCTAAACCTAAATTTAACACAACCCTAATTTTAAACCAAAATGTAAATTTTGACCCAAATAAATTTAACCCAACCTAAATTTGAACCAAAACCCAATTTTAACCCTAAACCCAAATTCAAAGCCTAAACCCTAATTTTGATCCTAAACCCTAATTTTGAACCAAAACCCTAAATTTGAACCAAAACCCTAATTAACCTATTTTGTCCCAAAACCCTAAATTTAACCCAAACCCTAATTTTAATCCAAACCCCTAAATTTTGACCCTAAACCCTAAATTTAACCCAGACCCTAAATTTGACCCATAACCCTATTTTGACCCAAGACCCTAATTTAGACCAAAACCTAATTTAGACCCAAAACCCTAATTCTAACCCAATTTTTGTCCCAAAACGCTTTTAACTCAAAACCCGACACCTTAATTTAGACCCAAACCAAATTTGACCAAAATTCTAACCCTAATTTAGACCCAAACCCTAATTCTAACCCTATTTTTGTCCCAAAACCTATTTTTACTCAAACCCTAATTTGACCAAACCTAATTTGACCCAAAATTGACCAAAATAACCAACCAATTTTGACCCAAAACCCTAATTACCCAAACCCTAATAACCCTATTTTTGACCCAAGACCCTAAATTTGACCAAACCTATTTTACCTAACCTTTTCCTAACCTTATTCAAAGCCTAACCCTAATTTTGACCCAAAATCCTAATTTTGATCCTAAACCCTAAATTTGAACCAAAATCCTAATTCTAACCCTATTTTTGTCAAAACCCTAAATTTAACCCCAAACCCTAATTTTAATCCAAAACCCTAAATTTTGACCCTAAACCTAATTTAACCAGAACCCTAATTTTGACCCAAGACACTAATTTAGACCCAATAACCCTAATTCTAACTCTAATTTTGACCCAAAACCTAATTATTTTGACCCTAAACCTAAATTTAACACAGAACCTAATTTTAAACCAAAATCGTAAATTTTGACCCAAAACCCTAAATTTAACTAACCCTAAATTTGAACCAAAACCCAATTTTTAACCCTAAACCCAAATTCAAAGCCTAAACCCTAATTTTGATCCTAAACCTAATTTTGAACCAAAACCCTAATTTGAACCTGTCCCAAACCCTAATTTTAACCTAAACCCTAATTTTAATCCAAACCCTAAATTTTGACCCTAAACCCTAAATTTAACCCAAACCCTAAATTTGACCCATAACCCTAATTTTGACCCAAAACCCTAATTTAGACCAAAACCTAATTTAACCCAAAACCCTAATTCTAACCCAATTTTTGTCCCAAAACGCTTTAACTCAAACCCGACACCTTAATTTAGACCCAAAACCCAAATTTGACCCAAAAAATTCTAACCATTTAGACCCAAAACCCTAATTCTAACCCTATTTTTGTCCCAAAACCTATTTTTACTCAAAACCCTAATTTTGACCCAAAACCTATTTTGACCCAAAAAATTGACCCAAAATAACCCAGAGCCCTAATTTTGACCCAAAACCCTAATTAAAACAATAGACCGACCTAAATTGACCCAAAACCTATTTTATTTTAACCCTAAACCCTTATTCAAAGCCTAACCCCTAATTTTGACCCAAAATCCTAATTTTGATCCTAAACCCTAAATTTGAACCAAAATCCTAATTCTAACCCTATTTTTGTCGCAAAACCCTAAATTTAACCCCAGAACCCTAATTTTAATCCAAAACCCTAAATTATGACCCTAAACCCTGAATTTAACCAGGAACCCTAATTTTGACCCAAGACACTAATTTAGACCCAATAACCCTAATTCTAACTCTAATTTTGACAAAAAAACCCTAATTCAAACCCAAAACCCAAATTTTGACCCTAAACCTTAAATTTAACACAGAACCCTAATTTTAAACCAAAATCGTAAATTTTGACCCAAAACCCTAAATTTAACCCAGAACCCTAAATTTGAACCAAAACCCAATTTTTAACCCTAAACCCAAATTCAAAGCCTAAACCCTAATTTTGATCCTAAACCCTAATTTTGAACCAAAACCCTAAATTTGAACCAAAACCCTAATTCGAACCCTATTTTTGTCCCCGAAACCCTAAATTTAACCCAGAACCCTAATTTTAATCCAAACCCCTAAATTTTGACCCTAAACCCTAAATTTAACCCAGAACCCTAAATTTGACCCATAACCCTGATTTTGACCCAAGACCCTAATTTAGACCAAAAACCTAATTTAGACCCAAAAACCCTAATTCTAACCCATTTTTGTCCCAAAACGCTTTTTTTAACTCAAAACCCGACACCTTAATTTAGACCCAAAACCGAAATTCTAACCCTAATTTACCCCCAAAACCCTAATTCTAACCATATTTTTGTCCCAAAAACCTATTTTTTACTCAAAACCCTAATTTTGACCCAAAACCGAAATTTTGACCCAAAATAACCCAAAGCCCTAATTTTGACCCAAAACCCTAATTACCCACCCTAGACCGACCCTAAATTTGACCAAAAACCCTATTTTTAACCAACCCTTATTCAAAGCCTAACCCTAATTTTGACCCAAAATCCTAATTCTGATCCTAAACCCTAAATTTGAACCAAAATCCTAATTCTAACCCTATTTTTGTCCCAAAACCCTAAATTTAACCCTAAACCCTAATTTTGATCCAAACCCCTAAATTTTGACCCTAAACCACAATTTAACCAGAACCCTAATTTTGACCCAAGACACTAATTTAGACCCAATAACCCTAATTCTAACTCTAATTTTGACCCAAAACTAATTCAAACCCAAAACCCAAATTTTGACCCTAAACCTTAAATTTAAGACAGGACCCTAATTTTAAACCAAAATCGTAAATTTTGACCCAAAACCCTAAATTTAACCCAGAACCCTAAATTTGAACCAAAACCCAATTTTTAACCCTAAACCCAAATTCAAAGCCTAAACCCTAATTTGTCTACCTAATTTTGAACCAAAACCCTAAATTTGAACCAAAACCCTAATTAGAACCCTATTTTTGTCCCTAAACCCTAAATTTAACCCAGAACCCTAATTTTAATCCAAACCCCAAATTTTGACCCTAAACCCTAAATTTGACCCAGACCCTAAATTTGACCCATAACCCGATTTTGACCCAAGACCTAATTTAGACCAAAAACCTAATTTAGACCCAAAACCCTAATTCTAACCCAATTTTTGTCCCAAAACTTTTAACTCAAAACCCGACACCTTAATTTAGACCAAACCTTGACATTCTAACCTAATTTAGACCCAAAACCCTAATTCTAACCTATTTTTGTCCCAAAACCTATTTTTACTCAAAACCCTAATTTTGACCCAAAACTAATTTGACCAAAAAAAAAATAACCAAAGCCCTAATTTGACCCAAAACCTAATTACCCCAAAAGAACCCTATTTTTGACCCAAGACCCTAAATTTGACCCAAACCCTATTAACTACCTATTTTTAACCCTAAACCCTTATTCAAAGCCTAACCCCTAATTTTGACCCAAAATCCTAATTTTGATCCTAAACCCTAAATTTGAACCAAAATCCTAATTCTAACCCTATTTTTGTCGCAAAACCCTAAATTTAACCCCAGAACCCTAATTTTAATCCAAAACCCTAAATTTTGACCTAAACCTTTAACCAGAACCCTAATTTTGACCCAAGACACTAATTTAGACCCAATAACCCTAATTCTAACTCTAATTTTGACCCAAAACCCTAATTCAAACCAAAACCCAAATTTTGACCCTAAACCTTAAATTTAACAACCTAATTTTAAACCAAAATCGTAAATTTTGACCCAAAACCCTAAATTAAACCCAGAACCCTAAATTTGAACCAAAACCCAATTTTTAACCCTAAACCCAAATTCAAAGCCTAAACCCTAATTTTGAACCAAAACCCTAATTCGAACCAAAACCCTAAATTTGAACCAAACCCTAATTGAACCCTATTTTTGTCCCAAAACCCTAAATTTAACCTAAAACCTAATTTTAATCCAAACCCTAAATTTTGACCCTAAACCTAAATTTAACCACCCTAAATTTGACCATACCATTTTGACCCAAGACCTAATTTAGACCAAAACTAATTTAGACCCAAAACCTAATTCTACCTTTTGTCCCAAAACCTTTTAACTCAAACGCCCTTAATTTGACCCAAATTGCTTTAACCGCCTCCTTTTGTCCAAATATCCTAATTTGACCCAAAACCTAATTTGACCCAAAACCACCCAAACCTAATTTTGACCCAAAACCCTAATTACCAAAACCCTAATTTTTGACCCAAGACCCTAAATTTAAAAAAACCTAACCTATTTTTTACTCAAAACCCTAATTCAAACCCTAAACCCTAATTTTGACCCAAAAGCCTAATTTTGATACTAAACCCTAAATTTGAACCAAAACCCTAATTATAACCCTATTTTTGTCTCAAAACCCTAAATTTAACCCCAAAACACTAATTTTAATCCAAAACCCTAAATTTTGACCCTAAATTTAACCAGGAACCCTAATTTTGACCCAAGACACTAATTTAGACCCAATAACCATAATTCTAACTCTAATTTTGACCCAAAAACCCTAATTCAAACACAAAACCCAAATTTTGACCCTAAACCTTAAATTTAACACAGAACCCTAATTTTAAACCAAAATCGTAAATTTTGACCCAAAACCCTAAATTTAACATAAATTGAACCAAAACCCAAATTTTGACCCTAAACCCAAATTCAAAGCCTAAACCCTAATTTTGATTGTAAACCCTAATTTTGAACCAAAACCCTAAATTTGAACCAAAACCCTAATTCGAACCGTATTTTTGTCCCCGAAACCCTAAATTTAACCCAGAACCCTAATTTTAATCCAAACCCCTAAATTTTGACCCTAATCCCTAAATTTAACCCAGAACCCTAAATTTGACCCATAACCCTGATTTTGACCCAAGACCCTAATTTAGACCAAAACCTAATTTAGACCCAAAACCCTAATTCTAACCCAATTTTTGTCCCAAAACGCTTTTAACTCAAAACCCGACACCTTAATTTAGACCCAAAACCCAAATTTGACCAAAACAAATTCTAACCTAATTTAGACCCAAAACCCTAATTCTAACCCTATTTTTGTCCCAAAACCTATTTTTCTAAAACCTAATTTTGACCCAAAACCCTAATTTTGACCAAATTTTGACCCAAAATAGCCAAAAGCCCTAATTTTTTCCCAAAACCATAATTGTGAAACCAAAACCCTAATACGAACCCTATTTTTGACCCAAGACCCTAATTTTGACCCAAAACCCTAGTTTTTAACCTAAACCCTATTTTTAACCCTAAACCCTATTTTCAAAGCCTAACCTCTAATTTTGACCCAAAATCCTAATTTTGATCCTAAACCCTAAATTTGTACCAAAATCCTAATTCTAACCCTATTTTATTCTCAAAACTCTAAATTTAACCCCTAATTTTAATCCAAAACCCTAAATTTTGACCCTAAACCCTAATTTAACCAGAACCCTAATTTTGACCCAAGACACTAATTTAGACCCAATAACCCTAATTCTAACTCTAATTTTGACCCAAAAACCCTAATTTTGACCCTAAACCTTAAATTTAACACAGAACCCTAATTTTAAACCAAAATCGTAAATTTTGACCCAAAACCCTAAATTTAACCCAGAACCCTAAATTTGAACCAAAACCCAATTTTTAACCCTAAACCCAAATTCAAAGCCTAAACCCTAATTTTGATCCTAAACCCTAATTTTGAACCAAAACCCTAAATTTGAACCAAAACCCTAATTCGAACCCTATTTTTGTCCCAAAACCCTAAATTTAACCCAGAACCCTAATTTTAATCCAAACCCCTAAATTTTGACCCTAAACCCTAAATTTAACCCAGAACCCTAAATTTGACCCATAACCCTGATTTTGACCCAAGACCCTAATTTAGACCAAAAACCTAATTTAGACCCAAAAACCCTAATTCTAACCTTTTGTCCCAAAACCTTTTAACTCAAACCGACCCTTAATTTGACCAAACCAATTGATTATAATTTGCCCAAACCTAATTCCCTATTTTGTCCCAAACTATTTTCTACTTCCAATAATTTGAATTGCCCAAAATACCCTAATTTGCCAAACCTAATAACTATTGACCACTATTGACCAAACCCTATTTACCTAAACCCTATTTTTAACCCTAAACCCTTATTCAAAGCCTAACCCTAATTTTGACCCAAAATCCTAATTTTGATCCTAAACCCTAAATTGAACCAAAACCTAATTCTAACCCTATTTTGTCCAAAACCCTAAATTTAACCCCTAATTTTAATCCAAACCCTAAATTTTGACCCTAAAATTTAACCAGAACCCTAATTTTGACCCAAGACACTAATTTGACCCAAAACCCTAATTCTAACTCTATTTCAAACCCTAACCCAATTGACCCTAAACCTAAATTTAACTAACCTAATTTAAACCAAAATCTAATTTTGACCCAAACCCTAAATTTAACCAAACCCTAAATTTGAACCAAAACCCAATTTAACCCTAAACCCAAATTCAAAGCCTAAACCCTAATTTTGATCCTAAACCCTAATTTTGAACCAAAACCTAAATTTGAACCAAAACCCTAATACCTATTTTTGTCCCAAAACCCTAAATTTAACCCAAACCCTAATTTTAATCCAAACCCCTAAATTTTGACCCTAAACCCTAAATTTAACCAGCCCTAAATTTGACCCATAACCCTATTTTGACCCAAGACCCTAATTATTTGACCCAAAACCCTAATTCTAACCCATTTTCCCAAACCTTTTAACTCAAACCCGACACCTTAATTTGACCCAAAATTCTAACCTAATTTGACCCAAACCCTAATTCTAACCTATTTTTGTCCCAAAACCTATTTTTACTCAAACCCTAATTTGACCCAAAACCTTTTGACCCAAAAAATTTTGCCCAAAATAACCCAAAGCCCTAATTTTGACCCAAACCTAATTACCAAAACCCTAATACGAACCCTATTTTTGACCCAAGACCCTAAATTTGACCCAAAACCCTATTTTAACCTAACCTATTTTTAACCCTAAACCCTTATTCAAAGCCTAACCCTAATTTTGACCCAAAATCCTAATTCTGATCCTAAACCCTAAATTTGAACCAAAATCCTAATTCTAACCCTATTTTTGTCCAAAACCCTAAATTTAACCCCAAACCCTAATTTTAATCCAAAACCCTAAATTTTGACCCTAAACCCTAATTTAACGAACCTAATTTTGACCCAAGACACTAATTTAGACCCAATAACCCTAATTCTAACTCTAATTTTGACCCAAAACCCTAATTCCCAAAACCCTTTGACCCTAAACCTTAAATTTAACACAAACCCTAATTTAAACCAAAATGTAAATTTTGACCCAAAACCCTAAATTTAACCTAGCCCTAAATTTGAACCAAAACCCAATTTTTAACCCTAAACCCAAATTCAAAGCCTAAACCCTAATTTTGATCCTAAACCCTAATTTGAACCAAAACCTAAATTGAACCAACCCTAATTCCTATTTTGTCCCAAACCCTAAATTTAACCAACCCTAATTTTAATCCAAACCCCTAAATTTTGACCCTAAACCCTAAATTTAACCACCCTAAATTTGACCCATAACCATTTTGACCCAAGACCTAATTTAGACCAAAACCTAATTTAGACCCAAAACCTAATTCTAACCCAATTTTTGTCCCAAACCTTTTAACTCAAACCGACACCTTAATTTGACCCAAACCCAATTTGCCAAATTTATTTGACCCAAACCCTAATTCTTATTTTGTCCCAAAACCTATTTTACTCAAAACCCTAATTTTGACCCAAACCTAATTTTGACCCAAAACCCTAATTTGGACCCAAAATAACCCAAAGCCCTAATTTTGACCCAAAACCCTAATTGACCCCAAAACCCTAATACGAACCCTATTTTTGACCCAAGACCCTAAATTTGACCCAAAACCCTATTTTAACCCTAAACCCTATATTTAACCCCAAACCCTTATACACAGCCTACCCCCTAATTATGACCCAAAATCCTAATTCTGATCCTAAACCCTAAATTTGAACCAAAATCCTAATTCTAACCCTATTTTTGTCGTAAAACCCTAAATTTAACCCCAGAACCCTAATTTTAATCCAAAACCCTAAATTTTGACCCTAAACCCTGAATTTAACCAGGAACCCTAATTTTGACCCAAGACACTAATTTAGACCCAATAACCCTAATTCTAACTCTAATTTTGACCCAAAACCCTAATTTAGACCAAAAAACTAATTTAGACCCTAAACCTTAAATTTAACCAGACCCTAATTTAAACCAAAATCGTAAATTTTGACCCAAAACCCTAAATTTAACCTGGCCCTAAATTTGAACCAAAACCCAATTTTTAACCCTAAACCCAAATTCAAAGCCTAAACCCTAATTTTGATCCTAAACCTAATTTTGAACCAAAACCTAAATTTGAACACCTAATCCCCTTCTTTTTTACCCAAACCCTAATTTAATCCAAACCCAATTTGCCTAACTATTTGCCCAAACCAGCCCAACCTATTTTGACCCAAACCCTAATTTGACCAAAACTAATTTTGACCCAAACCCTAATTACCATTTTGTCCCAAAACCTTTTAACACCCGACCCAATTCCCAAAAAAATTTGACCCAAAACCCTAATTTAAACCCTAATTTTGACCCAAAACCCTAATTCCAACCTATTTTGTCCCAAAACCTAATTTACAACCCAAACCCTAATTTGACCCAAAACAATTAAACCCAAACCCTAATTTTGACCCAAAACCTAATTTGACCCAAAACCTAATCAACCCTACAACCCTATCCCAAAACCCTAATTTACCTAAACTTTTTAACCCTAAACCCTAATTCAAAGCCTAACCCATAATTTTGACCCAAAATCCTAATTTTGATCCTAAACCCTAAATTTGAACCAAAATCCTAATTCTAACCCTATTTTTGTCCCAAAACCCTAAATTTAACCCCAGAACCCTAATTTTAATCCAAAACCCTAAATTTTGACCCTAAACCCTAAATTTAACCAGGAACCCTAATTTTGACCCAAGACACTAATTTAGACCCAATAACCCTAATTCTAACTCTATTCAAATTTACCAAAAACTCTAATTCAAACCCAAAACCCAAATTTTGACCCTAAACCTTAAATTTAACACAGAACCCTAATTTTAAACCAAAATCGTAAATTTTGACCCAAAACCCTAAATTTAACCCAGAACCCTAAATTTGAACCAAAACCCAATTTTTAACCCTAAACCCAAATTCAAAGCCTAAACCCTAATTTTGATCCTAAACCCTAATTTTGAACCAAAACCCTAAATTTGAACCAAAACCCTAATTAGAACCCTATTTTTGTCCCCGAAACCCTAAATTTAACCCAGAACCCTAATTTTAATCCAAACCCCTAAATTTTGACCCTAAACCCTAAATTTAACCCAGAACCCTAAATTTGACCCATAACCCTGATTTTGACCCAAGACCCTAATTTAGACCAAAAACCTAATTTAGACCCAAAAACCCTAATTCTTTTTTGTCCCAAAACCTTTTTATCTCAAAACCCGACACCTTAATTTTGATCCAAAACCCAAAATTTGACCCAAAACCGCAATTCTAACCCTAATTTAGACCCAAAACCCTAATTCTAACCCTATTTTTGTGCCAAAACCCTATTTTTTTACTTAAAACCCTAATTTGACCTAATTTGGACCCACAACCGAAATTTTTACCCAAAATAACCCCAAGCCCTAATTTTGACCCAAAACCCTAATTTTGACCCAAAACCCTAATAAACCCTATTTTTGACCCAAAACCCTAAATTTGACCCAAGACCCTAAATTTGACCCAAAACCCTATTTTTAACCCTAAACCCTTATTCAAAGCCTAACCCATAATTTTGACCCAAAATCCTAATTTTGATCCTAAACCCTAAATTTGAACCAAAATCCTAATTCTAACCCTATTTTTGTCCCAAAACCCTAAATTTAACCCCAGAACCCTAATTTTAATCCAAAACCCTAAATTTTGACCCTAAACCCTGAATTTAACCAGGAACCCTAATTTTGACCCAAGACACTAATTTAGACCCAATAACCCTAATTCTAACTCTAATTTTGACCCAAAAACCCTAATTCAAACCCAAAACCCTAATTTTGACCCTAAACCTTAAATTTAACACAGAAACCTAATTTTAAACCAAAATCGTAAATTTTGACCCAAAACCCTAAATTTAACCCAGAACCCTAAATTTGCACCAAAACCCAATTTTTAACCCTAAACCCAAATTCAAAGCCTAAACCCTAATTTCGAAACAAACCCCTAAATTTGAACCAAAACCCTAATTTGAACCCTATTTTTGTCCCAAAACCCTAAATTTAACCCAGAACCCTAATTTTAATCCAAACCCCTAAATTTTGACCCTAAACCCTAAATTTGACAACCTAAATTTGACCAAAACCTAATTTTGACCCAAAACCCTAATTTAGACCAAAACCTAATTTAGACCCAAAACCCTAATTCTAACCCTATTTTTGTCCCAAAACCCTTTTTAACTCAAACCTAATTTTGACCAAACCCAAATTTGACCCAAACAAATTTCCCTAATTTTGACCCAAACCCTAATTCAATATTTGCCCAAAACCTAATTTTACCAAAACCTAATTTTGACCCAAACCTAATTTTGACCCAAATAATTTGAAAAAATTCCCAAACTAATTTTGACCCAAAACCCTAATTTGACCCAAACCTAATTTTGACCCAAACCTAATTTTAACCCTAACCCTAATTTTACCTAACCCTAATTTTGACCCAAAACCCTAATTTTGACCCAAAACCCTAATTTGCCAAAACCATATTTGACCCAAACCCTAATTCCTAATTGAACCTAAGACCAAACCTAATTGACCCAACCCATCCCAACCCTATTACCCAAACCTAATTTTGACCCAAAACCCTAATTTGACCAAAACCTAACCCTATTTTTGTCCCAAAACCCTAAATTTAACCAAGAACCCTAATTTTAATCCAAAACCCTAAATTTTGACCCTAAACCCTAAATTTAACACAGAACCCTAATTTTGACCCAAAACATTTAGACCCAAAACCCTAATTCTAACTCTATTTTGACCCAAAACACTAATTTTTACCCAAAACCCTAATTTTGACCCAAATACCTAAATTAAAATTAACCCAAAACCCTAATTTTAAACCAAAATCGTAAATTTGACCAAAACCCTAAATTTAACCCAAAACCCTAAATTTGAACCAAAACCCAATTTTTAACCCTAAACCCAAATTCAAAGCCTAAAACCCTAATTTTGACCCTAAACCCTAATTTTGAACCAAAACCCTAATTTGAACCAAAACCCTAATTTATTTTTGTCCCAAAACCCTAAATTTAACCAAGACCCTAATTTTAATCCAAACCCTAAATTTTGACCCTAAACCCTAAATTTAACCTAGACCCTAAATTTGACCCATAACCCTATTTTGACCCAAGACCAATTTGACCAAAACCTAATTTAGACCCAAAACCCTAATTCTAACCCAATTTTTGTCCCAAAACCCTTTTTTAACTCAAAACCCACCTAATTTTGACCCAAAACCCAAAATTTGACCCAAAACCCAAATTCTAACCTAATTTTGACCAAACCCTAATTTTAACCCTATTTTTACCCAAAACCTAATTTTACCCAAAACCCTAATTTTGACCCAAAACCCTAATTTTGACCCAAAAAATTACCAATTACCCAAAACCCTAATTGACCCAAAACCCTAATTCTGACCCCAAAACCCTAATGCGAACCCTATTTTTGACCCAAGACCCTAAATTTGACCCAAAACCCGAATTTTGACCCAAAACCCCCTAAACCCTTATTCAAATCCTAACCCCTAATTTTGACCCAAAATCCTAATTTTGATCCTAACCCTAAATTTGAACCAAAATCCTAATTCTAACCCTATTTTTGTCCCAAAACCCTAAATTTAACCCCAGAACCCTAATTTTAATCCAAAACCCTAAATTTTGACCCTAAACCCTGAATTTAACCAGGAACCCTAATTTTGACCCAAGACTCTAATTTAGACCCAATAACCCTAATTCTAACTCTAATTTTGACCCAAAAACCCTAATTCAAACCCAAAACCCAAATTTTGACCCTAAACCTTAAATTTAACACAGAACCCTAATTTTAAAACAAAATCGTAAATTTTGACCCAAAACCCTAAATTTAAACCACAACCCTAAATTTGAACCAAAACCCAATTTTTAACCCTAAACCCAAATTCAAAGCCCAAACCCTAATTTTGACCCAAAACCATAAATTTTAACCAAAACACTAAATTTGAACCATAACCCTAATTCGAACCCAATTTTTTTCCCTAAACACTTAATTTAACCCAAAACCTAATTTTAATCCAAACCCCTAAATTTTGACCCTAAACCCTAAATTTAACCCAACCCTAAATTTGACCCATAACCCTTTTTGACCCAAGACCCTAATTTAGACCAAAAACCTAATTTAGACCCAAAACCCTAATTCTAACCCTAATTTTTGTCCCAAAACCTTTAACTCAAAACCCGACACCTTAATTTTGACCCAAAACCCAAATTTGACCCAAAACCAAATTCCCCTAATTTAAAAATTAACCTATTTTGTCCCAAAACCCTATTTTACTCAAAACCCTAATTTGACCCAAACCCTAATTTTGACCCAAAACCCTAAAAAAACCAAAACCAAACCTAATCCCATGACCCAAACCTAATTTGACCCAAAACCCTAATCCAAAACCCTATTTTGACCCAAAACCCTAATTTGACCCAAAACCCTAATTTAACCCAAAACCCTATTTTTTAACCCTAAACCCTAATTCAAAGCCTAACCCCTAATTTTGACCCAAAACCTAATTTTGATCCTAAACCCTAAATTTGAACCAAAATCCTAATTCTAACCCTATTTTTGTCCAAAACCCTAAATTTAACCCCAAACCCTAATTTTAATCCAAAACCCTAAATTTTGACCCTAAACCCCGAATTTAACCAAAACCCTAATTTTGACCCAAGACTCTAATTTAGACCCAAAACCCTAATTTAACTCTATTCCAACCTATTTTTTACTCAAAACCCTAATTCAAACCCTAAACCGTAATTTTGACCCAAAACCTTAAATTTAACACAACCCTAATTTTAAACCAAAATCGTAATTTTTGACACAAAACCCTAAATTTAACCCAAAACCCTAAATTTGAACCAAAACCCAATTTTTAACACTAAACCCAAAATCAAAGCCTAAACCCTAATTTTGATCCTAAAACCCTAATTTTGACCTAAACCCTAAATTTGAACCAAAACCCTAATTTCTATTTTTGTCCCAAAACCCTAAATTTAACCCAGAACCCTAATTTCAATCCAAAAACCTAAATTTTGACCCTAAACCCTAAATTTAACCCAAAACCCTATTTTTCACCCAAAACCCTAATTTTGACCCAAGACCCTAATTTAGACCAAAACCTAATTTGACCCAAAACCCTAATTTAACCCAAATATTTGTCCCAAAACTAACCCAAAACCTAATACAACCAATTCAAAACCTAATTTACCAAAACCCTAAACCCTAATTTTGACCCAAAACCCTAATTTTAACTCAAAACCCTAAATTTGACCCAAAACCCTAATTTTACCCAAAACCCTAATTTTGACCCAAAACCCTAATTTTGACCCAAAACCTAATTTTGACCCAAAACCCTAATTTGACCCAAAACCCAATTTGACCCAAAAAAACAAAACCTAATTTTGACCCAAAACCCTAATTCGAACCCTAATTTTGACCCAAAACCCTAAATTTGACCCAGAACCCTAATTTTAACCTAAACCCTATTTTTAACCCTAAACCCTAAACAACTAAACCCTAATTTTGACCCAAAATCCTAATTTTGATCCTAAACCCTAAATGTGAACCAAAACCCTAATTAGAAACCTATTTTTGTCCTAAAACCATAAATTTAAGCCCATAACCATAATTTTAATCCAAAATCCTCAATTTTGACCCTAAACCCTAAATTTAACCAGAACCCTAATTTTGACCCAAGACCTAATTTAGACCCAAAAACCCTAATTCTAACTCTAATTTTGACCCAAAACCCTAATTTAACCCAAAACCCAAATTTTGACCCCCCAAACCTAAATTTAACACAAAACCCTAATTTTAAACCAAAGTAAATTTTGACCCAAAACCCTAAATTTAACCCAGAACCCTAAATTTGAACCAAAACCCAATTTTTAACCCTAAACCCAAATTCAAAGCCTAAACCCTAATTTTGACCCAAAACCCTAATTTTGAACCAAAACCCTAAATTTTAACCAAAACCTAATTTATTTTTGTCCCAAAACCCTAAATTTAACCCAAAAATCTAATTTTAATACGAACCCTATTTTTGTCCCAAGACCCTAAATTTAACACAGAACCCTAAATTTGACCCAAAATCCTACTTTTAACCCTAAACCCTAATTCAAAGCCCAAACCCTAATTATGACCTAAAACCCTAATTTTTGTACCAAAACCCTTTTTTTAACTCAAAACCCGACACCTTAATTTTGACCCAAAACCCAAAATTTGACCCAAAACCCAAATTCTAACCCTAATTTAGACCCGAAACCCTAATTCTAACCCTATTTTTTACTCAAAACCCTAATTTTGACCCAAAACCGAAAATTTGACCCAAAACCAATTGACCAAAATAAACTAATTTTACCCAAAACCCTAATTGACCCCCAAAACCCTAATTACGACCCTATTTTTGACCCAAAACCTAAATTTGACCCAAAACCCTAATTTTAACCCTAAACCCTAATTTTAACCCTAAACCCCTAATTTGACCCAAAACCTAATTTTGATCCTAAACCCTAAATTTGAACCAAAATCCTAATTCTAACCCTATTTTTGTCCCAAAACCCTAAATTTAACCCCAAACCCTAATTTTAATCCAAAACCCTAAATTTTGACCCTAAACCAAAATACCAGAACCCTAATTTTGACCCAAGACACTAATTTAGACCCAAAACCCTAATTCTAACTCTAATTTTGACCCGAAAACCCTAATTAAAACCCAAAACCAAAATTTTGTCCCTAAACCTAAATTGTAACAAAGAACCATAATTTTAAACCAAAATCGAAATATTTGACCGAAAACCCTAAATTTAACCTAAACCCTAAATTTGAACCAAAACCCAATTTTTAACCCTAAACCCAAATTCAAAGCCTAAACCCTAATTTTGATCCTAAACCTAATTTTGAACCAAAACCTAATTTGAACCAAAACCATAATTCGAACCCTATTTTTGTCCCAAAACCCTAAATTTAACCCAGAACCCTAATTTTAATCCAAACCCCTAAATTTTGACCCTAAACCCTAAATTTAACTCATAACCGTAAATTTGACCAATAACCCTAATTTTGACCCAAGACCCTAATTTAGACCAAAAACCTAATTTAGACCCAAAAACCCTAATTCTAACCCTATTTTTGTCCCAAAACCCTTTTTAACTCAAAACCCAACTACCTTAATTTTGACCCTAAACCCTAATTTCGACCCGAAACCTAATTCTAACCCTAATTCTGACCCAAAACCCTAATTCTAACCCTAATTTTGTCCCAAAACCCTATTTTTAACCCAAAACCCTAATTTGGACCCAAAACCCAAATTTTGACTCGAAACTCTAATTTAGACCCAAAACCCTAATTTAAAGCCCTAATTTTGACCCAAAACCATAATTCTGACCCCCAAAACCCTAATACGAACCCTATTTTTGACCCAAGACCCTAAATTTAACCCAGAACCCTAAATTTGACTCAAAACCCTATTTTTAACCATAAACCCTAATTCAAAGTCTCAACCCTAATTTTGACCCACAATCCTAATTTTGATCCTAAACCCTAAATTTGAACCAAAATCCTAATTCTAACCCTATTTTTGTCCCAAAACCCTAAATTTAACCCCAGAACCCTAATTTTAATCCAAAACCCTAAATTTTTGACCCAAAACCCTAAATTTAACCAGAACCCTAATTTTGACCCAAGACCCTAATTTAGACCCAAAACCCTAATTCTAACTCTAATTTTGACCCAAAACCCTAATTCAAACCCAAAACCCATAATTTGACACTAAAACATAAATTTAACACAACCCTAATTTTAAACCACAATCTTAAATTTTGACCCAAAACCCTAAATTTAACCCAAACCCTAAATTTGAACCAAAACCCAATTTTTAACCCTAAACCCAAATTCAAAGCCTAAACCCTAATTTGACCTAAACCCTAATTTTGACCCAAAACCCTAAATTTGAACCAAAACCCAATTCAACCCTATTTTTGTCCCAAAACCCTAAATTTAACCCAAAACCCTAATTTTAATCCAAAACCCTAAATTTTGACCCTAAACCCTAAATTTAACCAACCCTAAATTTGACCCAAACCCTAATTTTGACCCAAGACCCTAATTTTGACCAAAACCTAATTTAGACCAAAACCCTAATTCTAACCCTAAATTTGTCCCAAAACCCTTTATTTAACCCGAAACCCTAATTTTGACCCAAAACCCAAATTTTGACCCAAACCCAAAATTTGACCCAAACCCTAATTCTAAACCCTAATTTTGACCCAAAACCCTAATTTTACCAAACCCTAATTTTAACCCAAAACCCTAATTTACCAAAACCCAATTTGACCCAAAACCCTAATTATGACCCAAATCCCTAATTTAGAACCAAAACCCTAATTTTGACCCAAAACCCTAATTTTGACCCAAAAACCCTAATTTGACCCAAAATAACCTAAAAACCTAATTTTGACCCAAAACCCTAATTTTAACCCAAACCCTAATTTAACCAAACCCTAATTTTGACCCAAACCCTAAATTTAACCTAATTCTGACCCAAAACCCTATTTTTAACCCTAAACCCTAATTCAAAGCCTAAACCCTAATTTTGACCCAAAACCCTAATTTTGATCCTAAACCCTAAATTTGAACCAAAACCCTAATTCTAACCCTATTTTTGTCCCAAAACCCTAAATTTAACCCAGAACCCTAAATTTTGACCCTAAACCCTAAATTTTGACCCTAAACCCTAAATTTAACCAAAACCCTAATTTTGACCCAAGACCCTAATTTTGACCCAAAACCCTAATTCTAACCTATTTGTCCCAAAACCCTATTTTGACCCAAAACCCTAATTCAAACCCACCCAAAACCCTAATTTTGACCCAAAACCTTAAATTTAACCCAAAACCCTAATTTTAAACCAAAAAATTTTGACCCAAACCCAAAACCCTAATTTAACCCAAACCCTAAATTTGACCCAAAACCCTAATTTTGACCCAAAACCTAATTTTAACCCTAAACCCAAATTCAAAGCCTAAACCCTAATTTTGATCCTAAAACCCTAATTTTGAACCAAAACCCTAAATTTGAACCAAAACCCTAAACCCAAATTTTGACCCTAAACCCTAAATTTAACCCAGAACCCAAATTCTAATCCAAAACCCTAAATTTTGACCCTAAACCCTAAATTTAACCCAAAACCCTAAATTTGACCAAGAAACCTAATTTTTACCCAAAACCCTAATTTCGACCCGAAATCTAATTCTAACCCTAATTTAGACCCAAAACCCTAATTCTAACCCTATTTTTATCCTAAAACCCTATTTTGACTCAAAACCCTATTTTTAACCCTAAACCCTAAATTTAACCCAGAACCCAAAATTTGACCCAAAACCCTAATTTTAACCCCAATTTAACCCAAAACCCTAATTTAAACCCAAAACCCTATTTTTGTCCCAAAACCCTATTTTTAACCCTAAACCCTAATTTTGACCCAAAACCCTAATTTTGAACCCAAAACCCTAATTTTGACCAAAACTAATTTGACCCAAAACTTTTAACCCAAAACCCCAATTTTGACCCAAAACCCTAATTTTGACCCAAACCCTAATTTTGACTCAAACCCTAATTTTGACCAAAACCCTAATTTTGACCCTAAATCCAAAATTTGAACCAAAACCCTAATTTTAACCCTAAACCCTAATTCAAACCCTAACCCCTAATTTTGACCCAAAACCCTAATTTTGACCCTTAACCCTAAATTTGAACCAAAACCCTAATTCTAACCCTATTTTTGTCCCAAAACCCTAAACCCAGAACCTAATTTTAATCCAAAACCTAAATTTTGACCCTAAAACCCTTAATTTAACCCAGAACGCTTAATTTGACCCAAAACCCTAATTTTGACCCAAAACCCTAATAAACCCTAATTGCCTAAACCCTAATTTTGACCTAATCAAAACCCTAATTTGCCCAAAACCCAAACCCTAAACTTTTTTGACCCAAAACCCTATTTTTGAACCAAAATCTAAAACCCTAACCCAAAACCCTAATTTTGATCCAAAACCCTGAATTTAACCCAGAACCCTAAATTTGAACCAAAACCCAATTTTTAACCCTAAACCCAAATTGAAAGCCTAAACCCTAATTTTGATCCTAAACCCTAATTTTGAACCAAAACCCTAAATTTGAACCAAAACCCTAATTCGAACCCTATTTTTGTCCCAAAACCCAAATTAAAACCCAGAGCCCTAATTTTGACCCAAAACCCTAATTCTGACCCAAAACCCTAAATTTAACCCTAAACCCTAAATTTGACCCAAAACCCTATTTTGACCCAAGACCCTAATTTTACCCAAAACCCTAATTTAGACCCAAAACCCTAATTCTAACCCTATTTTTGTCCCAAAACCCTAATTTAAATCAACCAGACACCTTAATTTTTGACCCAAAACCCAAAATTTGACCCATAACCCTAATTTTAATCAAAATCCCTAATTTAGACCCAAAACCCTAATTCTAACCCTAATTTTGTCCCAAAACCCTATTTTTAACCCAAAACCCTAATTTGGACCCAAAACCCAAATTTTGACCCAAAATAACCCAAACCCTAATTTTGACCCAAAACCCTAATTACCAAACCCAAAACCAAAACCCAAAACCCTAATTTGACTCAAAACCCTATTTTTGACCCAAGACCCTAATTCTGACCCCAAAACCCTATTTTTAACCCTAAACCCTTATTCAAAGCCTAACCCCTAATTTTGACCCAAAATCCTAATTTTGATCCTAAACCCTAAATTTGAACCAAAATCCTAATTCTAACCCTATTTTTGTCGCAAAACCCTAAATTTAACCCCAGAACCCAAATTTTAATCCAAACAACTAAATTTTGATCCTAAACCCTATATTTAACCAGGAACCCTAATTTTGACCCAAGACACTAATTTAGACCCAATAACCCTAATTCTAACTCTAATTTTGACCCAAAAACCCTAATTCAAACCCAAAACCCAAATTTTGACCCTAAACCCAAATTTAACACAAAACCCTAATTTTAAACCAAAATCGTAAATTTTCACCCAAAACCCTAAATTTAACCCAGACCCCTAAATTTGACCCACCACCCTATTTTTAACCCTAAAGACTAATTAAACCACTAAACCCTAACTTTGACCCAAAACCCTAATTTTGACCCAAAACCCTAAATTTGAACCAAAACCCTAATTCAAACCTATTTTTGTCCCAAAACCCTAAATTTAACCCAGAACCCTAATTTTAATCCAAACCCTAAATTTTGACCCTAAACCCTAAATTTAACCCAGAACCCTAAATTTGACCCATAACCCTAATTTTGACCCAAGACCCTAATTTAGACCAAAACCTAATTTGACCCAAAACCCTAATTCTAACCCTATTTTTGTCCCAAAACCCTTTTTAACTCAAAACCGACACCTTAATTTTACCCAAAACCCAAATTGACCCAAAACCAATTTAACCCTAATTTAGACCCAAAACCCTAATTGTAACCCTATTTTGTCCCAAAACCCTATTTTTACTAAACCCTAATTCCCTAAACCTATTTTTTACTCAAAACCCTAATTTTGACCCAAAACCGAAATTTTGACCCAAAATAACCCAAAGCCCTAATTTTGACCCAAAACCCTAATACAAACCCTATTTTTGACCCAAGACCCTAAATTTGACCCAAAACCCTATTTTTAACCCTAAACCCTATTTTCAAAGCCTAACCTCTAATTTTGACCCAAAATCCTAATTTTGATCCTAAACCCTAAATTTGTACCAAAATCCTAATTCTAACCCTATTTTTGTCGCAAAACTCTAAATTTAACCCCAGAACCCTAATTTTAATCCAAAACCCTAAATTTTGACCCTAAACCCTGAATTTAACCAGGAACCCTAATTTTGACCCAAGACACTAATTTAGACCCAATAACCCTAATTCTAACTCTAATTTTGACCCAAAAACCCTAATTCAAACCCAAAACCCTAATTTTGACCCTAAACCTTAAATTTAACACAGAACCCTAATTTTAAACCAAAATCGTAAATTTTGACCCAAAACCCTAAATTTAACCCAGAACCCTAAATTTGAACCAAAACCCAATTTTTAACCCTAAACCCAAATTCAAAGCCTAAACCCTAATTTTGACCCTAAACCCTAATTTTGAACCAAAACCCTAAATTTGAACCAAAACCCTAATTCGAACCCTATTTTTGTCCCAAAACCCTAAATTTAACCCAGAACCCTAATTTTAATCCAAACCCCTAAATTTTGACCCTAAACCCTAAATTTAACCCAGAACCCTAAATTTGACCCATAACCCTGATTTTGACCCAAGACCCTAATTTAGACACAAAAACCCTAATTCTAACCCAATTTTTGTCACAAAACGCTTTTTTTAACTCAAAACCCGACACCTTAATTTAGACCCAAAACCCAAAATTTGACCCAAAACCGAAATTCTAACCCTAATTCCCAATTTGACCCAAAACCCTAATTCTAACCCTAATTTGTCCCAAAACCTATTTAACCAAAACCCTAATTTTAACCCAAAACCCTAATTTGACCCAAAACCCTAATTATGAACCAAAATAACCTAAAACCTAATTTGACCCAAAACCATAATTTTGACCCAAAACACTAATATTGACCCAAAACCTAAATTTGACCCAAACCCTAAATTTGACCCAAAACCCTAATTTAACCCAAACCCTTTTAACCCAAAACCCTATTTTTAACCCTAAACCCTAATTCAACTAAACCCTAATTTTGACCCAAAACCCTAATTTTGATCCTAAACCCTAAATTTGAACCAAAACCCTAATTTAACCCAAAACCCTAAAAACCCTATTTAACCCCAAACCGTAAATTTGACCCAAAACCCTAATTTTTGACCCTAAACCCTAAATTTAACCCAGAACCCTAATTTTGACCCAAAACCCTAATTTTTGACCCTAAACCCTAATTCTAACCCCTATTATTACCCAAAACCCTAATTCAAACCCAAAACCCTAATTTTGACCCGAAACCCTAAATTTAACACCTAAACCCTAATTTAACCAAATCCTAATTTTGACCCAAAACCCTAAATTTAACCCAAACCCTAATTTAGACCCAAAAACCCTAATTCAAACCCAAAACCCAAATTTTGACCCTAAACCCTAATTTTGACCCAAAACCCTAATTTTAAACCAAAACCCTAAATTTGAACCAAAACCCTAATTCTAACCCTATTTTTGTCCCAAAACCCTAAATTTAACCCAGAACCCTAATTTTAATCAAAACCCCTAAACCCAAATGACCCAAACCCTAATTTTGACCCTAAACCCTAAATTTGACCCAAAACCCTAATTTTGACCCAAACCCTAATTTTGACCCGAAACCCTAATTTTGACCCTAAACCCTAAATTTGACCCAAAACCCTAATTTTGACCGAAAACCCCATTTTGACCCAAAACCCTAAATTTATTAAACCCGAAACCTAATTTTGACCCAAAACCTAAATTTAGACCCAAAACCCTAATTTTGACCCAAACCCTTTTTACCAAAACCCTAAATCTAACCCTATTTTTGTCCCAAAACCCTAATTTTAACTCAAAACCCTAATTTACCCAAAACCCTAATTTTGACTCAAACCCTAAATTTGACCCAGAACCCTAATTTTGACCCAAAACCTAATTTTAACCCAAAACCCTAATTTTGACCCAAAACCCTAATTTTGACCCAAAACCCTAATTTGAACCCTAAACTTTGACCCAACCCTAATTAACCCTAATTTGACCCAAAACCCTAAATTTGACCTAAAACCCTATTTTTAACCCTAAACCCTAATTCAAACCCTAAACCTAATTTTGACCCAAAACCCTAATTTTGATCCTAAACCCTAAATTTGAACCAAAACCCTAATTCTAACCCTATTTTGTCCCAAAACCCTAAATTTAACCTAACCCATAATCCAAACCCTAATTTTGACCCTAAACCCTAAATTTAACCAAAACCCTAATTTTGACCCAAGCCCTAATTTTGACCCAAAACCCTAATTCTAACTCTAATTTTGACCCAAAACCCTAACTTCAAACCCAATTTGACCCAAAACCTAATTTTGACCCTAAACCTAAATTTAACCAAACCCTAATCCTAAACCAACCTAATTTTGACCCAAAACCCTAATTTTACCAAAACCCTAATTTGAACCAAAACCCTAATTTTTAACCCTAAACCCAAATTCAAACCTAAACCCTAATTTTGACCCAAAACCCTAATTTTGATCCTAAACCCTAAATTTGAACCAAAACCCTAATTCGAACCCTATTTTTGTCCCAAAACCCTAAATTTAACCCAACCCTAATTTAATCCAAACCCTAAATTTTGACCCTAAACCCTAAATTTAACCCAAACCCTAAATTGACCCAAAACCCTATTTGACCCAAGACCCTAATTTAGACCAAAACCTAATTTACCCAAAACCCTAATTCTAACCCTATTTTTGTCCCAAAACCCTTTTTTAACAAAACCCACACCTTAATGACCAAAACCCAAATTTTGACCCAAAACCCTAATTCTAACCCTAATTTAGACCCAAAACCCTAATTCTAACCCTATTTTTGTACCAAAACCCTATTCTTTTTACTCAAAACCCTAATTTTGACCCAAAACCCTAATTCTGACCCAAAAATTGACCCAATAACCCAAAGCCCTAATTTTGACCCAAACCCTAATTCCAACCCCAAACCAAAACGAACCCTATTTTTGACCCAAACCCTAAATTTAAACCTAAACCCTATTTTACCAAAAACCCTATTTTTAACCCTAAACCATTCAAAGCCTAACCCTAATTTTGACCCAAAACCTAATTTTTTTCCTAAAAACTAATTTTGAACCAAAATCCTAATTCTAACCCTATTTTGTCCCAAAACCCTAAATTTAACCCCAGAACCCTAATTTTAATCCAAAACCTAAATTTTGACCCTAAACCCCGAATTTAACCAGAACCCTAATTTTGACCCAAGACTCTAATTTAGACCCAACTAATTCCCTAATTTCCCAAACTCTAATAGACCCAAAAACCCTAATTCAAACCCAAAAACCAAATTTTGACCCTAAACCTAAAAATTTATACAGGACACTAATTTTAAACCAAAATCGTAATTTTTGACACAAAACCCTAAATTTAACCCAAAACCCTAAATTTGAACCAAAACCCAATTTTTAACACTAAACCCAAAATCAAAGCCTAAACCCTAATTTTGACCCAACACCCTAATTTTGATCCTAAACCCTAAATTTGAACCAAAAGCCTAAATCTAACCCTATTTTTGTACCAAAACCCTAAATTTAACCCAGAACCCTAATTTTAAACCAAAACCCTAAATTTTGACCCTAAACCCTAAAGTCAACCCAGAACCCTAAATTTGACCCATAACCCCTAATTTTGACCCAAGACCCCACTTTAGACCAAAAACCTACTTTAGACCCAAAACCCTAATTCTAACCCTATTTTGTCCCAAAACCTATTTTTAACTCAAAACCCGACACCTTCATTATTACCCAAAACCCGAAATTTTACAAAAACCCAAATTCTAACCATAATTTAGACCCAAAACCCTAATTCTAACCATATTTTTGTCCCAAAAAACTATTGTTTACTCAAAACCCTAATTTTGACCCAAAACCCTAATTTTGACCCAAAACCCAAATTAAAACCCAAAACACTAATTTTGACCCAAAACCCTAATTGACCCCAAAACCCTAATCCAACCCTATTTTTGACCCAAACCCTAAATTTGACCCAAAACCCTAATTTTAACCCTAAACCCTACAAACCCTTTTTAACCCTAAACCCCTAATTCAAAGCCTAAACCCTAATTTTGACCCAAAACCCTAATTTTGATCCTAAACCCTAATTTTAACCCAAACACCTACTGCTAACCCTATTTATGACCCAAAACCCTAATTTTGACCCGCAACCCTAATTTTAACCCAAAACCCTAAATTTGACCCTAAACCCTAAATTTGACCCAAAACCCTAATTTTGACCCAAGACACTAATTTAGACCCAAAACCCTAATTCTAACCTAATTTTGACCCAAAACCCTAATTCAAACCCAAAACCCAAATTTTGACCCAAAACCTTAAATTTAACACCAAACCCTAATTTTAAACCAAAATCAAAAATTTTGACCCAAAACCCTAAATTTAACCCAAAACCTAAATTTGAACCAAAACCCAATTTTTAACCCTAAACCCAAATTCAAAGCCTAAAACCCTAATTTTGACCCTAAACCCTAATTTTGAACCAAAACCTAAATTTGAACCAAAACCCTAATTCAACCCTATTTTTGTCCCAAACCCTAAATTTAACCCAAAACCCTAATTTTAATCCAAACCCTAAATTTTGACCCTAAACCCTAAATTTAACCCAAACCCTAAATTTGACCCATAACCCTAATTTTGACCCAAGACCCTAATTTAGACCAAAACCTAATTTAGACCCAAAACCCTAATTCTCTAAACCCTATTTTTGTCCCCAAAACCTTTTAACTCAAAACCCACACCTTAATTTTACCCAAAACCCAAATTTGACCCAAAACCTAATTTTCCCAACCCATAATTTGACCCAAAACCCTAATTCTAACCCTAATTTGTCCCAAAACCTATTTTTTACTCAAAACCCTAATTTTGACCCAAAACCCTAATTTTGACCCAAAACCGAAATTTTGACCCAAAATAACCCAAAGCCCTAATTTTGACCCAAAACCCTAATTCTGACCCCAAAACCCTAATACGAACCCTATTTTTGACCCAAGACCCTAAATTTGACCCAATAACCCTATTTTAACCCTCAACCCTATTTTTAACCCTAAACCCTAATTCAAAGCCTAAACCGAAATTTTGACCCAAAACCCTAATTTTGATACTGAACCCTAAATTTGAACCAAAACCCTAATTCTAACCCTATTTTTGTCCCAAAACCCTAAATTAACCCCCTAATTTTAATCCAAAACCCTAATTTTGACCCTAAACCCGAATTTAACCAGAACCCTAATTTTGACCCAAGACCTAATTTAGACCCAAAACCCTAATTATAACTCTAATTTTGACCCAAAAACCCTAATTCAAACCCAAAACCCAAAATTTGACCCTAAACCTTAAATTTAACACAGAACCCTAATTTTAAACCAAAATCTAATTTTGACCCAATAACCGAAATTTACCCCTGAACCCTATATTTGTACCAAAACCCCATTTTTAACCCTAAACGCAAATTCAAAGCCTAAAACCTAATTTTGAACCAAAACCCTAATTTTGATCCTAAACCCTTAATTTGAACCAACACCCTAATTCAAACCCTATTTTTGTCCCAAAACCCTAATTTTAACACAGAACCCTAATTATAAACCAAAAACCTAAATTTTGACCCTAAACCCTAAATTTAACCCTAACCCTAAATTTGACCCAAAACCAATAACCCTAATTTTGACCCAAGACCCTAATTTAGACCAAAACCTAATTTGACCCAAAACCCTAATTCTAACCCATTTTTATCCCAAAACCCTTTTAACTCAAAACCCACCCTTAATTTAGACCCAAAACCCAAAATTTGACCCAAAACCCAATTCTAACCCTAATTTAGACCCAAAACCCTAACCAACCCTATTTGTCCTAAAACCTATTTTTAACCTAAAACCCTAATTTGACTCAAAACCTAATTTTGACCCAAAACCTAATTTTGACCCAAAATAACCCAAACTCCCTAATGACCCAAAACCCTAATTTACCCCAAACCCTAATTACCAAACCCTAATTTAACCCAAACCCTAAATTTGACCCAAAACCCTATTTTTAACCCTAAACCCTAATTCAAAGCCTAAACCCTAATTTGACCCAAAACCTAATTTTGATCCTAAACCCTAAATTTGAACCAAAACCCCTAATTCTAACCCTATTTTTGACCCAAAACCCTAAATTTAACCCCAACCTAATTTTAATCCAAAACCCTAAATTTTGACCCTAAACCCTGAATTTAACCAGACCCTAATTTTGACCCAAGACTCTAATTTAGACCTAAAACCCTAATTCTAACTCTAATTTTGACCCAAAAACCCTAATTCAAACCCAAAACCCTAATTTTGACCCTAAACCTTAAATTTAACACAAACCCTAATTTTAACCAACAAGACCCAAACCCTAAATTTAACCCAAACCCTAAATTGAACCAAACCCAATTTTAACCCTAAACCCAAATTCAAAGCCTAAACCCTAATTTTGACCCTAAACCCTAATTTTGAACCAAAACCCTAAATTTGAACCAAAACCCTAATTCGAACCCTATTTTTGTCCCCGAAACCCTAAATTTAACCCAGAACCCTAATTTTAATCCAAACCCCTAAATTTTGACCCTAAACCCTAAATTTAACCCAGAACCCTAAATTTGACCCATAACCCTGATTTTGACCCAAGACCCTAATTTAGACCCAAAAACCCTAATTCTAACCCAATTTTTGTCCCAAAACGCTTTTTTTAACTCAAAACCCGACACCTTAATTTAGACCCAAAACCCAAAATTTGACCCAAAACCGAAATTCTAACCCTAATTTAGACCCAAAACCCTAATTCTAACCCTATTTTTGTCCCAAAAACCTATTTTTTACTCAAAACCCTAATTTTGACCCAAAACCGAAATTTTGACCCAAAATAACCCAAAGCCCTAATTTTGACCCAAAACCCTAATTCTGACCCCAAAACCCTAATACGAACCCTATTTTTGACCCAAGACCCTAAATTTGACCCAAAACCCTATTTTTAACCCTAAACCCTTATTCAAAGCCTAACCCCTAATTTTGACCCAAAATCCTAATTTTGATCCTAAACCCTAAATTTGAACCAAAATCCTAATTCTAACCCTATTTTTGTCGCAAAACCCTAAATTTAACCCCAGAACCCTAATTTTAATCCAAAACCCTAAATTTTGACCCCAAACCCTAACCCAAACCCTAACCAGAACCCTAATTTTGACCCAAGACCCTAATTTAGACCCAAAACCCTAATTCTAACTCTAATTTTGACCCAAAAAAACCCTAATTCAAACCCAAAACCCAAATTTTGACCCTAAACCTTAAATTTAACATCTAACCCTAATTTTAAAACCAAAATCTAAATTTTGACCCAAAACCCTAAATTTAACCCAAACCCTAAATTTGAACCAAACCCAAATTTTAACCCTAAACCCAAATTCAAAGCCAAACCCTAATTTTGACCCAAAACCCTAATTTTGAACCTAAACCCTAAATTTGAACCAAAACCCTCGTTCTGACCCTATTTTTGTGCCAATACCCTAAATTTAACCCAAAACCCTATTTTTACCCAAAATCCAAAATTTTGACCCTAAACCCTAAATTTAACCCAAAACCCTTTTGACCCAAACCCTTTTTGACCCAAGACCCTAATTTAACCAAAACCCAATTTTGACCCAAAACCCTAACAAACCCTAAACCCTAAATTTTGAACTAAACCTAATTTGGACCTAAACCCCTAATTTTGACCCTAATTTTGTCCCAAAACCCCATTCTAACCTAAAACCCTAATTTTGATCCAAAACCCTAATTTTGACCCTAAACCCAAATTTTGACCCAAAACCCTAAATTTGACCCTAACCCTAATTTAAAAAACCCTAATTTAACCCTAATTTTGACCCAAACCCTAATCCAACCCTAATTTTTGACCCAAAACCCTAATTTTGAACCCAAAACCCTAAACATTTGACCCAAAACCCTAATTTTTGACCCAAAACCCTAATTTAACCCTATTTGACCCAAACCATTTTTAACCCCAAAACCTAAACCCTACTTTTGACCCAAAACCCTAATTTGACCCAAAACCCTAATTTGACCCAAAATCCCTATTTTTGACCCAAACCCTAAATTTTGCCCAAACCCTAAATCCAAAACCCTAATTTTTGACCCTAAACCCTAATTTTGACCCAAAACCTAATTTTGACCCTAAATTTTGACCCAAAACCCTACTTTAACCCAAACCCTAATTTTGACCCAAAACCCTAATTTAACCCAAAACCCTACTAATTTTAACCCAACCCTAATTTTTGACCCAAAACCCTAATTTAACCCAAAACCCCTAATTTTGACCCAAACCCAATTAAATTTAACCAAAACCCTAATTAACCTTAAACCAAAACCTAAATTTTGACCCAAAACCCTAAATTTGACCAAAACCCTAATTTGAACCAAAACCCTAATTTTAACCCTAAACCCAAATTCAAACCTAAACCCTAATTTTGACCCCAAAACCCTAAATTTTGACCCAAAACCTAAATTTGAACCAAAACCCTAATTCCAACCCTAATTTTTGTCCCAAAACCCTAAATTTAACCCAAAACCCTAATTTTAATCCAAACCCCTAAATTTTGACCCAAAACCCTAATTTAACCAGAACCTAATTTTGACCCAAACCCTAAATTTGACCCAAAACCCTAATTTACCAACCTAATTTAGACCCAAAACCCTAATTTACCAACCCTATTTTTGTCCAAAACCCTTTTTTACTCAAAACCCACTTAAATTTAACCCAAAACCCTAAATTTGAACCCAAACCCTAATTTCCCTAACCCAAATTTAGACCCAAAACCCTAATTCTAACCCTATTTTTGTCCTAAAACCTATTTTTTACTCAAAACCCTAATTTTGACCTAAAACCTAATTACCCAAATTTGACCCAAAATAACTCAAAGCCCTAATTTTGACCCAAAACCCCAATTTCCCAAAACCCTAATACGAACCCTAATATGACCCAAGACCCTAAATTTGACCCAGAACCCTATATATAACCATCAACCCTAATTCAAAGCCTAAACCCAAAATTTGACCCAAAAACCTAATATTTATCCTAAACAATAAATTTGAAACAAAACACAATTCTAACCCTATTTTTGTCCCAAAACCCTAAATTTAACCCCAAACCCTAATTTTAACCCAAAACCCTAAATTTTGACCCTAAACCCTAAATTTAACCAGAACCCTAATTTTGACCCAAGACTCTAATTTTGACCCAAAACCCTAATTCTAACCCTAATTTTGACCCAAAACCCTAATTCAAACCCAAAACCCTAATTTGACCCACCCAAACCTAAATTTAACCAAAACCCTAATTTTAAACCAAAACCTAATTTGACGCAAGACCCTAAATTTAATCCAGAACCCTAAATTTGAACCAAAACCCAATTTTTAACCCTAAACCCAAATTCAAAGCCTAAACCCTAATTTTGACCCAAAACCCTAATTTTGACCCTAAACCCAAAATTTGAACCAAAACCCTAACTCTAACCCTATTTTTGTCCCAAAACCCTAACCTAACCCTAATAACCCTAATTTTGCCAAAACCTAACTAAATTTGACCCTAAACCCTAAATTTAACCACCCTAACCCAAAACCCTAATTTTGACCCAAACCCTAATTTTGACCAAAACCCTAATTTAGACCCAAAACCCTAATTCTAACCCTATTTTTGTCCCAAAACCCTTAACTCAAAACCCGACACCTAATTTTGACCCAAAACCCCAAATTTGCCAAACTAAAACCCTAATTTTGACCCAAAACCCTAAATCTAACCCTAATTTTTGTCCCAAAACCTAATTTAACCAAAACCCTAATTTTGACCCAAAACCCTAATTTTGACCCAAAACCCAAATTTTGACCCAAAACCCTAAATGACCCAAATAACCCAAAACCCTAATTTTGACCCAAAACCCTAATTCAACCCTATTTTGACCCAAAACCCTAAATTTGACCCAAAACCCTAAATTTTAACCCAAAACCTAATTTTAACCCTAAACCCTATTCAAAGCCTAAACCCTAATTTTGACCCAAAATCCTAATTTTGATCCTAAACCCTAAATTTTAACCAAAACCCAATTCTAACCCTATTTTTGTCCAAAACCCTAAATTTAACCCAAACCCTAATTTTAATCCAAAACCCTAAATTTTGACCCTAAACCCCTAAATTTAACCCAGAACCCTAATTTTGACCCAAGACCCTAATTTTGACCCAAAACCCTAATTTCACCCTAACTCCTAATTTTGACCCAAAACCCTAATTTTACCCAAAACCCAAACTTTTGACCCAAAACCCTAAATTTAACCCCAAAACCCTAATTTCCAAAACCCTATTTTGACCCAAAACCCTAAATTTTAACCACCCTAAATTTGAACCAAAACCCTAATTTTTAACCCTAAACCCAAATTCAAAGCCTAAACCCTAATTTTGACCCAAAACCCTATTTTTAACCCAAAACCCTAAATTTGAACCAAAACCCTAATTCTAACCCTATTTTTGTCCCAAAACCCTAAATTTAACCCAGAACCCTAATTTTAATCCAAAAACCTAAATTTTGACCCTAAACCCTAAATTTTGACCCTAAACCCTAATTTAGACCCAAAACCCTAATTTGGACCCAAGACCCTAATTCCTAAACCTAATTTAGACCCAAAACCCTAATTCTAACCCCATTTTGTCCCAAAACCCTTTTTTAACTCAAAACCCCACCTTAATTTGACCAAAACCCAAAATTTGAACCAAAACCCAAATTCTAAACGTAATTTAGACCCAAAACCCTAATTCTAACTATTTTTGTCCTTAAAACCTATTTTTACTCTAAACCCTAATTGACCCAAAACCCTAATTTGACTCAAACCGAAATTTTGACCCAAAATAACCCAAAGCCCTAATTTGACCCAAAACCCATCGACCCCAAAACCCTAATTCGAACCCTATTTTTGACCCAAGACCCTAAATTTGACCCACCCTATTTGACCCAAAACCCTATTTTTAACCCTAAACCCTTATTCAAAGCCTAAACTCCTAATTTTGACCCAAAACCCTAATTTTGATCCTAAACCTTAATTTGAACCAAAATCCTAATTCTAACCCTATTTTTGTCGCAAACCCTAAATTTAACCTTCTAATTTTTAATCCAAAACCCTAAATTTTGACCCAAAACCCTAAATTTAACAAAACCTATTTTGACCCAAGACCCTAATTTAGACCCAAACCCTAATTTAACCCAAACCTTTATTCTACTTTTTGTCCCAAAACCCTTTTTTAACCCAAACCTTAATTTTGACCCAAAACCCAAATTTAACTCTATAACCCTAATTTTTAACCAAAACCCTAAATTTAACCTAAACCCTAAATTTAACCTAACCCTAATTTGACCCAAAACCCTATTTTAACCCTAAACCCAAATTCAAACCTAAACCCTAATTTTGACCCAAACCCTAATTTTGATCCAAACCCAAAATTAACCAAAACCCTAATTCTAACCCTATTTTGTCCCAAAACCCTAATTTAACTCCAAAACCCTAATTTTAATCCAAACCCTAAATTTTGACCTAAAACCCTAAATTTAACCCAAAACCCAAATTTGACCCAAAACCCTAATTTTGACCCAAACCCTAATTTAGACCAACCTAATTTTGACCCAAAACCCTAATTTCCCTTTTTTGTCCCAAAACCTTATTTAACCCGACACCTTAATTTTGATCCAAAACCCAATTTTGACCCAAAACCCTAATTCTAACCCTAATTTAGACCCAAAACCCTAATTCTAACCCTATTTTTGTCCCAAAACCCTATTTTTAACCCAAACCCTAATTTTGACCAAAACCTAATTTTGACCTAAACAATTTGACCCAAAATAATTTTGACCCAAAACCCTAATTTCCCCAAACCCTAATTCGAACCCTATTTTTGACCCAAGACCTAATTTGAACCCTAAACCCTAATTTGCCTAAAACCCTATTTTTAACCCTAAACCCTAATTCAAAGCCTAAACCCTAATTTGACCCAAAACCCTAATTTTGATCCTAAACCCTAAATTTGAACCAAAACCTAATTTTACCCTATTTTCCCAAAACCCTATTAACAACCCTAATTTTTAACCCAAACCCTAAATTTGACCCTAAACCCAAATTAACCAAAACCCTAATTTTGACCCAAGACTTAATTTAGACCCAAAACCCTAATTCTAACTCTAATTTGACCCAAAACCCTAATTTAACCCAAAACCCTAATTGACCCTAAACCTTAATTTAACCAAACCCTAATTTTAAACCAAAACAATTTTGACCTAAAACCCTAATTTTAACCCAAACCCTAAATTTGAACCAAAACCCAATTTTTAACCCTAAACCCAAATTCAAAGCTAAACCCTAATTTTGACCCTAAACCCTAATTTTGAACCAAAACCTAAATTTGAACCAAAACCCTAATTCAACCCCTATTTTTGTCCCAAAACCCTAAATTTAACCCAACCCTAATTTTAATCCAAACCCTAAATTTTGACCTAAACCCTAAATTTAACCTAACCCTAAATTTGACCCATAACCCTAATTTTGACCAAGACCCTAATTTAGACCAAAACCCTATTTAGACCCAAAACCCTAATTCTAACCCTATTTTTGTCCCAAAACCCTTTTAACTCAAAACCCAACACCTTAATTTAGACCCAAAACCCAAAATTTGACCCAAAACCCAAATTCTAACCCTAATTTAACCCAAAACCCTAATTTAACCCTATTTTTCCCCCAAAACCCTATTTTTGACCCAAAACCCTAATATATACCCAAAACCCTAATTTTGACCCAAAAAAACCTAATAACTCCAAAACCCTAATTTTGACCCAAACCCTAATTTACCTAAAACCCTATTTCCAAACCCTAAACCTAACCTAAAACCCTAAATTTGACCAAAACCCTATTTTTAACCCTAAACCCTAATTCAAAGCCTAAACCTAATTTTGACCCAAAACCCTAATTTTGATCCTAAACCCTAAATTTGAACCAAAATCCTAATTCTAACCCTATTTTTGTCCCAAACCCTAAATTTAACCCTTAACCCTAATTTTAATCCAAAACCCTAAATTTTGACCCTAAACCCTAATTTTACGAACCCAATTTGACCCAAGACCCTAATTTAGACCCAAAACCCTAATTCTAACTAACTAATTTTGACCCAAAACCCTAATTTAAACCCAAAACCCAAATTTTGACCCTAAACCTAAATTTAACACAAAACCCTAATTTTAACCAAAATCTAATTTTGACCCAAAACCCTAAATTTAACCCAAAACCTAAATTTGAACCAAAACCCTAATTTTTAACCCTAAACCCAAATTCAAAGCCTAAACCCTACTTTGACCCAAAACCCTAATGACCTAAACCCTAAATTTGAACCAAAACCCTAATTTAAACCCTATTTTTGTCCCAAAACCCTAAATTTAACCCAACCCTAATTTTAATCCAAAACCCCTAAATTTGACCCTAAACCCTAAAGCTAACCTCAACCCTAAATTTGACCTTAACCCCATTTTGACCCAAGACCCTAATTTAGACCAAACCCAAAACCCAAAAAATTCTAACCCTATTTTTGTCCCAAAACCCTTTTTAACTCAAAACCCGACACCTTAATTTACCCAAAACCCAAAATTTGACCCAAAACCCTAATTCTAACCCTAATTTAGACCCAAAACCCTAATTTTACCCCCAACCTTTTTAAACCCTTTTTTACTCAAACCCTAATTTTGACCAAAACCCTAATTTTGACCAAAACCAAATTTTGACCCAAAATAACCCAAAGCCCTAATTTTGACCCAAAACCCAAATTTACCCAAAACCCTAATACCCAACCTAATTTGCCCAAAACCCTAATTTTCCCAAACCCTAAATTTGACCCAAACCCTAATCCTAACCCTAAACCCTAATTCAAACCTAAACCCTAATTTTGACCCAAAATCCTAATTTTGATCCTAAACCCTAAATTTGAACGAAAATCGTAATTCTATCACTGTTTTTGTACATAAACCCTTAATTTAACACCAGATGACTAATTTTAATCCAAAACCCTAAATTTTGACCCAAAACCCTAATTTAACTAGAACCCTAATTTTGACCTAAGACTCTAATTTTGACCCAAAACCCTAATTCTAACCCCTAATTTTGACCCAAAACCCTAATTCAAACCCAAAACCCAAATTTTGATCCTAATCCCTAATTTTAACCAAAACCCTAATTTTAAACCAAAATCGTAATTTTGACCCAAAACCCTAAATTTAACCTAAACCCTAAATTTGAACCAAAACCCCATTTTTAACCCTAAACCCAAATTCAACCCAAACCCTAATTTTGACCCAAAACCCTAATTTGATCCTAAACCCTAAATTTGAACCAAACCCTAATTCTACCCTATTTTGTCCCAAAACCCTAAATTTAACCCAAAACCCTAATTTTAATCCAAAACCCAAATTTTGACCCAAACCCAAATTTAACCTAAACCCTAAATTTGACCCAAAACCCCAAATTTTGACCCAAGACCCTAATTTAGACCAAAACCTAATTCTCACCCTAATACCCCTTTGTCCTAAAACCCTTTTTAACTCAAAACCCACCTTAATTTAGACCCAAAACCCAAATTTGACCCAAAACCCAAATTCAACCCTAATTTAGACCCAAAACCCTAATTCTAACCCTATTTTTGTCCCAAAACCTATTTTTACTCAAAACCCTAATTTAAACCAAAACCCTAATTTGACCCAAACCCAAATTTTAACCCAAAATAACCTAAACCCTAATTTTGACCCAAAACCCTAATTCTAAAACCCTAAAACTGACCTAACCCTATATTTGACCCAAAACCCTACCAATATTTTAACCTAAACCCTAAATTCAACCCAAAACCCTAATTTTAACCCAAAACCCTAATTTTGACCCAAACCCTAATTTTGACCAAAAAAACCCAAACTAAATTTTACCAAAACTAACAAACCCTAAACCCTAATCCTAAAACCTAATTTTGACCCAAACCCTAATTTTGACTCCAACCCTAAATTTTGACCAAAAACCCTAATTTTAACCCCTAATTTGAACAAAACCCTAATTTGACCTAAACCCTAATTCTACCAAAACCCAATTTTGACCCAAAACCTAATTTAAACCCAAAACCCTAATTTGACCCTAAACCTAATTTAACTCAAACCCTAATTTTAAACCAAAATCCTAATTTGACCTTAAACCCTAAATTTTTGCCTAACCCTAAATTTGAACCAAAACCCTAATTTTTAACCCAAACCCAAATTTAAAGCCTAAACCTAATTTTGACCCAAAACCCTAATTTTGAACTAAAACCCTAAATTTGAACCAAAACCCTAATTCAACCCTATTTTTGACCCAAAACCCTAATTAACTCAAAACCCAAACCCAATCCAAACCCTAATTTTGACTCCAAAACCCTAATTCTAACCACCTTTTGACTCAAAACCCTAATTTGACCCAAACCCTAATTTAGACCAAAACCCTAATTTAACCCAAAACCTAATTTACCTCAAAAACCTAACCTTTTTAACTCAAACCTAACTTTAATTTAAACCCAAAACCCAAATTTGACCCAAAACCTAACCCCAAACCTAATTTTAACCAAAACCCTAATTTAACTTTTTCTCCCTAATTTTGCTAAACCCTAATTTTGACCCAAAACCCTAATTTTGACCCTAAAACCCTAATTTTGACCCAAAACCTAATTGACCCTAACCCCACTTCAAACCCTAATTTTGACCCAAAACCCTAATTAATCAAAACCCTAATTTGACCCAAACCCTAAATTTAACCCAGAACCCTAAATTTGAACCAAAACCTAATTTTAACCCTAACCCAAATTCAAAGGCTAAACCCTATTTTTGACCCTAAACCCTAATTTTGATCCTAAACCCTAATAATTAACCAAAACCCTAATTCTAACCCTATTTTTGAACCCAACCCATCAATTTAACCCAGAACCCTAATTTTAATCCAAAACCCTAAATTTTGACCCTAAACCCTAAACCCTAACCTAATTTGACCAAAACCCTAATTTTGACCCAAACACTAATTTAGATAAAACCCTAATTTGACCCTAAACCTAACAATTTGCAAAACTAATCAAAACCCATTATTATTTTTGACCCTAAACCCTAAATTTAACCTCAAAACCCTAATTTTAACCCAAAACCTAATTTTGACCCAAAACCCTAAATAACCCAACCCTAATTTGACCCAAATTTACCCAACTTACCCAAAACCCTATTTTTAACCCTAAACCCTAAATCCAAAGCCAAAACCCTAATTTTGACCCAAAACCCTAATTTTGAACCAAAACCCAAATTTGAACCAAAACCCTAATTAACCCTATTTTTGTCCCAAAACCCTAAATTTTAACCAAAACCCTAATTTTAATCCAAACCCCTAAATTTTGACCCTAAACCCTAAATTAACCTAACTACCCAAATTTACCCAAAACCCTAATTTTGACCCAAACCCTAATTTAACCTAAAACAAAACCTAATTTAGACCCAAAACCCTAATTTAACTCCAAATTTTTGACCCAAAACCCTTTTTTAACCAAAACCGACTACCTTAAATTTAACCCAAACCCTAAATTTTGACCCAAACCCAAATTTCTCAACCCTAATTTAGACCCAAAACCCTAATTCTAACCAATTTTGACCCAACTAATCAAACCTATTTTTACTCAAAACCCAATTTGACCCAAAACCCAATTTTGACCCAAACCAAATTTTGACCCAAATATAACCTAAACCCTAATTTTGACCCAAAACCCTAATTTACCCAAAACCCTAATACGAACCCTATTTTGACCCAAGACCCTATTTTTGACCCAAAACCCTAAATTTAACCCAGAACCCTATTTTTAACAGTAAACCCTAATTCAAAGCCTAAACCCCAATTTTGACCCAAAACCCTAATTTTGATCCTAAACCATAAATTTGAACCAAAATCCTAATTCTAACCCTATTTTTGTCCCAAAACCCTAAATTTAACCCTGAACCCTAATTTTTAACCAAAACCCTAAATTTTGACCCTAAACCTAATTTAACCAGAACCCTAATTTTGACCCAAGACCCTAATTTAGACCCAATCCTAATTCTAACCCTAATTTCTTTTTGACCCAAAACCCTAATTCAAACCCAAAACCCAAATTTTGACCCTAAAACCCTAAATTTAACACAAAACCCTAATTTTAAACAAAAATCGTAAATTTTGACCCAAAACCCTAAATTTAACCTTAACCCTAAATTTGAACCAAAACCCAATTTTAACCCTAAACCCAAATTCAAAGCCTAAACCCTAATTTTGATCCTAAAACCCTAATTTTGAACCAAACCCTAAATTTGAACCAAAACCCTAATTAACCCTATTTTTGTCCCAAAACCCTAAATTTAACCCTAACCCTAATTTAATCCAAACCCCAAATTTTGACCCTAAACCCTAAATTTACCAATAACCCTAAATTTGACCCAAAACCCTAATTTTGACCAAAACCCTAATTTTGACCAAAACCCTAAAACCCAAACCCTAATTTAACCCCATTTTCCTAACCCTTTCCAAACCCTTTTAACTCAAACCCAACCCTTAATTTGACCCAAAACCTAATTTACCCAAAACCCAAATTTACCCAAAACCCTAATTTAACCCAAAACCCTAATTCTAACCCTATTTTTGTCCCAAAACCTATTTTTACTCAAAACCCTAATTTTGACCAAAACCCTAATTTGGACCCAAACCAAATTTTGACCCAAAATAACCCATTGCCCTAATTTTGACCCAAACCCCTAATTTAACCCAGAACCCTAATACGAACCCTATTTTTGACCCAAGACCCTAAATTTGACCCAAAACCCTATTTTTCACCCTAAACACTATTTTTAACCCTTCAAACTAACCCTAATTTTGACCCAAAATCCTAATTTTGATCCTAAACCCTAAATTTGAACCAAAATCCTAATTCTAACCCTATTTTTGTCCCAAAACCCTAATTTTAACCCAAAACCCTAATTATAACCCAAAACCCTAAATTTTGACCCTAAACCCTAATTTAACCAGAACCCTAATTTTGACCCAAGACACTAATTTAGACCCAATAACCTAATTCACCCCTAATTTGACCCAAAACCCTAATTCAAACCCAAAACCCAAATTTTGACCCTAAACCTTAAATTTAACACAAAACCCTAATTTTAAACAAAATCGAAATTTTGACCCAAACCCCTAAATTTAACCCAACCCTAAATTTGAACCAAAACCCATTTTTAACCCTAAACCCAAATTCAAAGCCTAAACCCTAATTTTGATCCTAAACCCTAATTTTGAACTAAAACCCTAAATTTGAACCAAAACCCTAATTCAACCCTATTTTTGTCCCAAAACCCTAATTTTAACCCATAACCCTAATTTTAAACCAAACCCCTAAATTTTGACCCTAAACCCTAAATTTAACCGAAACCCTAAATTTGACCCATAACCATTTTGACCCAAGACCTAATTTAGACCAAAACCTAATTTAGACCAAAACCCTAATTCTAACCCAATTTTTGTCCCAAAACCTTTTTAACTCAAAACCCGACACCTTAATTTAGACCCAAAACCGAAATTTAGACCCAAAACCGAAATTCTAACCCTAATTTACCCCCAAAACCCTAATTCTAACCATATTTTTGTCCCAAAAACCTATTTTTTACTCAAAACCCTAATTTTGACCCAAAACCGAAATTTTGACCCAAAATAACCCAAAGCCCTAATTTTGACCCAAAACCCTAATTCTGACCCCAAAACCCTAATACGAACCCTATTTTTGACCCAAGACCCTAAATTTGACCCAAAACCCTATTTTTAACCCTAAACCCTTATTCAAAGCCTAACCCCTAATTTTGACCCAAAATCCTAATTTTGATCCTAAACCCTAAATTTGAACCAAAATCCTAATTCTAACCCTATTTTTGTCGCAAAACCCTAAATTTAACCCAAAACCCAAAATTTGACCCAAAACCCAAAATTTTGACCCTAAACCCTGAATTTAACCAGGAACCCTAATTTTGACCCAAGACACTAATTTAGACCCAATAACCCTAATTCTAACTCTAATTTTGACCCAAAAACCCTAATTCAAACCCAAAACCCAAATTTTGACCCTAAACCTTAAATTTAACACAGAACCCTAATTTTAAACCAAAATCGTAAATTTTGACCCAAAACCCTAAATTTAACCCAGAACCCTAAATTTGAACCAAAACCCAATTTTTAACCCTAAACCCAAATTCAAAGCCTAAACCCTAATTTTGATCCTAAACCCTAATTTTGAACCAAAACCCTAAATTTGAACCAAAACCATAATTCAACCCTATTTTTGTCCCAAAACCCTAAATTTAACCTAAACCCTAATTTTAATCCAAACCCTAAATTTTGACCCTAAACCCTAAATTTAACCTTAACCCTAAATTTGACCCATAACCCTAATTTTGACCCAAGACCCTAATTAGACCAAAACCTATTAGACCCAAAACCCTAATTCTAACCCTATTTTTGTCCCAAAACGCTTTTTAACTCAAAACCCACACCTTAATTTAGACCCAAAACCCAAAATTTGACCAAAACCAAATTCTAACCCTAATTTAGACCCAAAACCCTAATTCTAACCTATTTTTGTCCCAAAACCTATTTTTACTCAAAACCCTAATTTTGACCCAAAACCCTAATTTGACCAAAACAAATTTTGACCAAAATAACCCAAAGCCTAATTTTGACCCAAAACCCTAACCACCTCAAAACCCTAATACGAACCCTATTTTTGACCCAAGACCCTAAATTTGACCCAAAACCCTATTTTTAACAAACCCTATTTTTAACCCTAAACCTTATTCAAACCTAACCCCTAATTTTGACCCAAAATCCTAATTTTGATCGTAAACCCTAAATTTTAACCAATAGAATAATTCTAACCCTATTTTTGTCGCAAAACACTAAATTTAACCCCTAACCCTAATTTTAATCCAAAACCCTAAATTTTGACCCTAAACCCTAATTTAACCAGAACCCTAATTTTGACCCAAGACACTAATTTAGACCCAATAACCCTAATTTACTCTTAATTTTGACCCAAAACCCTAATTCAAACCCAAAACCCAAATTTTGACCCTAAACCTTAAATTTAACACAAACCTAAATTTAAACCAAAATCGTAATTTTGACCCAAAACCCTAAATTTAACCCAAACCCTAAATTTAAACCAAACCCAATTTTAACCCTAAACCCAAATTCAAAGCCTAAACCCTAATTTGATCCTAAACCCTAATTTAGAACCAAAACCCAATATTTGAACCAAAACCCTAATTCGAACCCTATTTTTGTCCCAAAACCCTAAATTTAACCTTAACCCTAATTTTAATCCAAACCCCTAAATTTTGACCCTAAACCCTAAATTTAACCCAAACCCTAAATTTGACCCATAACCCCATTTTGACCCAAGACCCTAATTTAGACCAAAACCTAATTTAGACCCAAAACCCTAATTCTAACCCTTTTTGTCCCAAACCTTTTTACTCAAAACCCACACCTTAATTTAGACCCAAACCCAAATTTGACCAAAACCAAATTTAACCTAATTTAGACCAAAACCCTAATTCTAACCCTATTTTTGTCCTAAAACCTATTTTTACTCAAAACCCTAATTTTGACCCAAACCTAATTTTGACCCAAAACCAAATTTGACCCAAAATAACCTAAACCCATTTGACCCAAAACCCTACTTACCCCAAAACCCTAATACGAACCCTATTTTTGACCCAAGACCCTAAATTTGACCCAAAACCCTATTTTTAACTAAACCCTATTTTTAACCCTAAACCCTTATTCAAAGCCTAACCCTAATTTTGACCCAAAATCCTAATTTTGATCCTAAACCCTAAATTTGAACCAAAATCCTAATTCTAACCCTATTTTTGTCGTAAAACCCTAAATTTAACCCTTAACCCTAATTTTAATCCAAAACCCTAAATTTTGACCCTAAACCCTAATTTAACCAGGAACCATAATTTTGACCCAAGACACTAATTTAGACCCAATAACCCTAATTCTAACTCTAATTTTGACCCAAAAACCCTAATTCAAACCCAAAACCCAAATTTTGACCCTAAACCTTAAATTTAACACAACCCTAATTTTAAACCAAAATCGTAAATTTTGACCCAAAACCCTAAATTTAACCCAGAACCCTAAATTTGAACCAAAACCCAATTTTTAACCCTAAACCCAAATTCAAAGCCTAAACCCTAATTTTGATCCTAAACCCTAATTTTGAACCAAAACCCTAAATTTGAACCAAAACCCTAATTCGAACCCTATTTTTGTCCCAAAACCCTAAATTTAACCCAGAACCCTAATTTTAATCCAAACCCCTAAATTTTGACCCTAAACCCTAAATTTAACCCAGAACCCTAAATTTGACCCATAACCCTGATTTTGGCCCAAAACCCTAATTTAGAACAAAAACCTAATTTAGACCCAAAAACCCTAATTCTAACCCATTTTTGTCCCAAAACGCTTTTTTTAACTCAAAACCCGACACCTTAATTTAGACCCAAAACCCAAAATTTGACCCAAAACCGAAATTCTAACCCTAATTTAGACCCAAAACCCTAATTCTAACCCTATTTTTTACTCAAAAACCCAAAAACCGAAATTCTAACCCTAATTTTGACCCAAAACCGAAATTTTGACCCAAAATAACCCAAAGCCCTAATTTTGACCCAAAACCCCTAATTCACCCCAAACCCTAATACGAACCCTATTTTTGACCCAAGACCCTAAATTTGACCCAAAACCCTATTTTTAACCTAAACCCTATTTTTAACACTAAACCCTTAATCAAATCCTAAACCCTAATTTTGACCCAAAATCCTAATTTTGATCCTAAACCCTAAATTTGAACCAAAATCCTAATTCTAACCCTATTTTTGTCGCAAACCCTAAATTTAACCCTAAACCCTAATTTTAAACCAAAACCTAAATTTTGACCCTAAACCCTAATTTAACCAGGAACCCTAATTTTGACCCAAGACACTAATTTAGACCCAATAACCCTAATTCTAACTCTAATTTTGACCCAAAACCCTAATTCAAACTAAAAACCCTAATTTTGACCCTAAACCTAAATTTAACAAGAACCTAATTTTAACCAAAATTAATTTTGACCAAAACCCTAAATTTAACCTAACCCTAAATTTGAACCAAAACCCATTTTAACCCTAAACCCTAATTTTAACCTAAACCCTAAATCCTAACTTCAAACCTAATTTGAACCAAAACCCTAATTTTGTCCAAAACCCTAATTTTGACCAAAACCCTAATTTTAACCCTAAACCCTAATTTGACCCAAACCTAATTTTTGACCCAAACCCTAATTTGACCCAAAACCCTAATTTAGACCAAAACCCTAATTTAACCTTTTTTGTCCCAAAACCCTTTTTTAACTCAAAACCCACACCTTAATTTAGACCCAAAACCCAAATTTGACCCAAAACCAAATTCTAACCCTAATTTACCCCCAAAACCCTAATTCTAACCATATTTTTGTCCCAAAACCTATTTTTCACTCAAAACCCTAATTTTGACTCAAAACCCTAATTTGGACCCAAAACCGAAATTTTGACCCAAAATAACCCAAAGCCCTAATTTTGACCCAAAACCCTAATTCTGACCCCAAAACCCTAATACGAACCCTATTTTTGACCCAAGACCCTAAATTTGACCCAAAACCCTATTTTTAACCCTAAACCCTTATTCAAAGCCTAACCCCTAATTTTGACCCAAAATCCTAATTTTGATCCTAAACCCTAAATTTGAACCAAAATCCTAATTCTAACCCTATTTTTGTCGCAAAACCCTAAATTTAACCCCAGAACCCTAATTTTAATCCAAAACCCTAAATTTTGACCCTAAACCCTGAATTTAACCAGGAACCCTAATTTTGACCCAAGACACTAATTTAGACCCAATAACCCTAATTCTAACTCTAATTTTGACCCAAAAACCCTAATTCAAACCCAAAACCCAAATTTTGACCCTAAACCTTAAATTTAACACAGAACCCTAATTTTAAACCAAAATCGTAAATTTTGACCCAAAACCCTAAATTTAACCCAGAACCCTAAATTTGAACCAAAACCCAATTTTTAACCCTAAACCCAAATTCAAAGCCTAAACCCTAATTTTGATCCTAAACCCTAATTTTGAACCAAAACCCTAAATTTGAACCAAAACCCTAATTCGAACCCTATTTTTGTCCCAAAACCCTAAATTTAACCCAGAACCCTAATTTTAATCCAAACCCCTAAATTTTGACCCTAAACCCTAAATTTGACCCATAACCCTGATTTTGACCCATAACCCTGATTTTGACCCAAGACCCTAATTTAGACCAAAAACCTAATTTAGACCCAAAAACCCTAATTCTAACCCAATTTTTGTCCCAAAACGCTTTTTTTAACTCAAAACCCGACACCTTAATTTAGACCCAAAACCCAAAATTTGACCCAAAACCGAAATTCTAACCCTAATTTAGACCCAAAACCCTAATTCTAACCCTATTTTTGTCCCAAAAACCTATTTTTTACTCAAAACCCTAATTTGGACCAAAAACCCTAATTTGGACCCAAAACCGAAATTTTGACCCAAAATAACCCAAAGCCCTAATTTTGACCCAAAACCCTAATTCTGACCCCAAAACCCTAATACGAACCCTATTTTTGACCCAAGACCCTAAATTTGACCCAAAACCCTATTTTTAACCCTAAACCCTTATTCAAAGCCTAACCCCTAATTTTGACCCAAAATCCTAATTTTGATCCTAAACCCTAAATTTGAACCAAAATCCTAATTCTAACCCTATTTTTGTCACAAAACCCTAAATTTAACCCCAAACCCTAATTTTAATCCAAAACCCTAAATTTTGACCCTAAACCCTGAATTTAACCAGGAACCCTAATTTTGACCCAAGACACTAATTTAGACCCAATAACCCTAATTCTAACTCTAATTTTGACCCAAAAACCCTAATTCAAACCCAAAACCCAAATTTTGACCCTAAACCTTAAATTTAACACAGAACCCTAATTTTAAACCAAAATCGTAAATTTTGACCCAAAACCCTAAATTTAACCCAGAACCCTAAATTTGAACCAAAACCCAATTTTTAACCCTAAACCCAAATTCAAAGCCTAAACCCTAATTTTGATCCTAAACCCTAATTTTGAACCAAAACCCTAAATTTGAACCAAAACCCTAATTCGAACCCTATTTTTGTCCCCGAAACCCTAAATTTAACCCAGAACCCTAATTTTAATCCAAACCCCTAAATTTTGACCCTAAACCCTAAATTTAACCCAGAACCCTAAATTTGACCCATAACCCTGATTTTGACCCAAGACCCTAATTTAGACCAAAAACCTATTTTAGACCCAAAAGCCCTAATTCTAACCCAATTTTTGTCCCAAAACGCTTTTTTTAACTCAAAACCCGACACCTTAATTTAGACCCAAAACCCAAAATTTGACCCAAAACCAAAATTCTAACCCTAATTTAGACCCAAAACCCTAATTCTAACCCTATTTTTGTCCCAAAAACATATTTTTTACTCAAAACCCTAATTGACTCAAACCCATTTGACCCAAACCAAATTTTGACCCAAAATAACTCAAAGCCCTAATTTTGACCCAAAACCCTAATTCTGACCCCAAAACCCTAATACGAACCCTATTTTTGACCCAAGACCCTAAATTTGACCCAAAACCCTATTTTTAACCCTAAACCCTTATTCAAAGCCTAACCCCTAATTTTGACCCAAAATCCTAATTTTGATCCTAAACCCTAAATTTGAACCAAAACCCTAAATTTAACCCAGAACCCTAATTTTAATCCAAAACCCTAAATTTTGACCCTAAACCCTGAATTTAACCAGGAACCCTAATTTTGACCCAAGACACTAATTTAGACCCAATAACCCTAATTCTAACTCTAATTTTGACCCAAAAACCCTAATTCAAACCCAAAACCCAAAATTTGACCCTAAACCTTAAATTTAACACAGAACCCTAATTTTAAACCAAAATCGTAAATTTTGACCCAAAACCCTAAATTTAACCCAGAACCCTAAATTTGAACCAAAACCCAATTTTTAACCCTAAACCCAAATTCAAAGCATAAACCCTAATTTTGATCCTAAACCCTAATTTTGAACCAAAACCCTAAATTTGAACAAAAACCCTAATTCGAACCCTATTTTTGTCCCCGAAACCCTAAATTTAACCCAAAACCCTAATTTTAATCCAAACCCCTAAATTTTGACCCTAAACCCTAAATTTAACCGAGAACCCTAAATTTGACCCATAACCCTGATTTTGACCCAAGACCCTAATTTAGACCAAAAACCTAATTTAGACCCAAAAACCCTAATTCTAACCCAATTTTTCCCAAACGCTTTTTTAACTCACAACCCGAAACCTTAATTTAGACCCAAAACCCAAAATTTGACCCAAAACCAAAATTCTAACCCTAATTTTGACCCAAAACCCTAATTCTAACCCTATTTTTGTCCCAAAACCTATTTTTACTCAAACCCTAATTTGACCCAAAACCCTAATTTTGACCCAAAACCGAAATTTTGACCCAAAATAACCCAAAGCCCTAATTTTGACCCAAAACCCTAATTCAGACCCCAAAACCCTAATACGAACCCTATTTTTGACCCAAGACCCTAAATTTGACCCAAAACCCTATTTTTAACCCTAAACCCTATTTTTAACCCTAAACCCTTATTCAAAGCCTAACCCCTAATTTTGACCCAAAATCCTAATTTTGATCCTAAACCCTAAATTTGAACCAAAATCCTAATTCTAACCCTATTTTTGTCGCAAACCCCTAAATTTAACCCCAGAACCCTAATTTTAATCCAAAACCCTAAATTTTGACCCTAAACCCTGAATTTAACCAGGAACCCTAATTTTGACCCAAGACACTAATTTAGACCCAATAACCCTAATTCTAACTCTAATTTTGACCCAAAAACCCTAATTCAAACCCAAAACCCAAATTTTGACCCTAAACCTTAAATTTAACACAAACCTAAACCCAAAATCGAATTTTGACCCAAACCCTAAATTTAACTCAAACCCTAAATTTGAACCAAAACCCAATTTAACCCTAAACCCAATTTCAAAACCCTAATTTTGATCCTAAACCCTAATTTTGTCCAAAACCCTAATTTTGAACCAAAACCCTAATTTAACCCTATTTTTGTCCCCAAACCCTAAATTTAACCTAACCCTAATTTTAATCCAAACCCCTAATTTTGACCCTAAACCCTAATTTTGAGCCAAAACCCTAATTCTAACCCTATTTTGACCAAACCCTTTTTTAAACCCAAATCTAACCCTATTTTTGTCCTAAAACTTTTTTAACTCAAAACCCAAACTTTAATTTGACCCAAAACCCAAAATTTGACCCAAACTTAACCCTAATTTGAACCAAAACCCTAATTCTAACCCTATTTTTGTCCCAAAACCCTATTTTTACTCAAACCCTAATTTGGACCCAAACCCAAATTTTGACCCAAATAACCAAAGCCCTACTTTGACCCAAAACCCTAATTCCGACCCAAAACCCTAATACGAACCCTATTTTTGACCCAAGACCCTAAATTTGACCAAACCCTATTTTAACCCTAAACCCTATTTTAACCCTAAACCCTAATTCAAAGCCTAACCCCTAATTTTGACCCAAAAATCCTAATTTTGATCCTAAACCCTAAATTTGAACCAAAATCCCATTCTAACCCTATTTTTGTCGCAAAACCCTAAATTTAACCCTCAAACCTAATTTTAATCCAAACCCTAAATTTTGACCTCAAACCCCAATTTAACCAGAACCCTAATTTTGACCCAAGACACTAATTTAGACCCAATAACCCTAATTCTAACTCTAATTTTGACCCAAAACCCTAATTCAAACCCAAAACCCTAAATTTTGACCCTAAACCTAAATTTAACCTAACCCTAATTTTTAACTAAATCGTAATTTTTGACCCAAAACCCTAAATTTAACCCAAAACCAACCAAAACCCAATTTTTACCCTAAACCCAAATTCAAAGCCTAAACCCCAATTTGATTCTAAACCCTAATTTTGATCCTAAACCCTAAATTTGAACCAAAACCCTAATTTAACCCTATTTTGTCCCAAAACCCTAAATTTAACCCAAAACCCTAATTTAACCAAAACCCTAAATTTTGACCCAAAACCCAATTTTGACCTAAAACCTAATTTAGACCAAAACCCAAAACCCTATTTTAAC